>CM058042.1:61052287-61108918 GCA_030169165.1 Centaurea solstitialis | reverse complement strand
TTACGAGTTTTTGTTTACAAAATATACCATTATAATCGTCTTGTCAATGTAACACCCCAAAACTCAAAACATTCATCATTGACTAAAAGTAACCAAATTCTTACAAAATAGCAGAAGCTTGTCCAAACCAACTTTTAAATCTAACAAAAGTTTGAAAGTTTAACCCATCGGTCATACCAACAAAACATAAGTATAAGAGTTTACGGAAAACAAACAATGTTACATTCAAAACCTAAAAGAGTTTAAAGCTTTCACATAACACTTTCTCCAAAAACCTCCTGACTGAACTGCCACCCCGGAGCCGCATTCGGTAGCTCTCTCTTTTCCCTTCCGGGACGTACCTGACACTAAAAAGGATAAACAACAACGGGGTAAGCATAAAGCTTAGTGAGCACACACTTAACCACTTACCATCATGCACACACAATCACAAGTACATAGCAACTACATACATGTAAGTCTCCAATCCTCCTTACGGCTCAATACCATCAAGGAAAGATAAATGACACTGGTACCAAGCCTCTGCAAATTCCCTAGGGGTATCACTACCACCATAGGTACTCTCCCAAGTCCCCGAAGGAACACATCTCATAATAATTCCCTAGGGGTATTACTACCACCATAGGTACTCTGCCATGTCCCCGAAGGAACGCATACACATAATCACACATGCAATCGTAACCATACATACATAACAACAAGAGTTAAGTGAGGTACTCACTGTCAAGATGCTAGCAAATCACATCTTCCACAAGCTAACACAATCACTTCGAAACACCTAACCAATCACAAGTACATAACACATCAACATAGCCCAAAAGGACCTCTCGATACTCCATACCGAAACACTAGTCTTAGCCATAGCTAGACTAGTCCAATTGCCCTCAAAATCTACCCATCAACATCTCATAACATCCCTAACATAAGCCCAAAGTCAAATCCTAAAAAGGGCCGCAAACGAAAAATATCAAAATCACCACAGTGGGTTGCGCGACCTACTTGCGCGACCTCAGGTCGCGGGGCCAGGTCGCGTAACTCACTTGGTCCGACCAATCTCGTGACTTTGCTCGAAAAACACATCCCAAACCCACTTTTCAACTATCACAATCCAAATTACGTTTCTACAACAACTAGGGTCGATAACTAGCGATTACACGCGAGTAATTCAACCCCAAAACATACCAATTACATCAAACGATGATTCTATGATCATCATTCCATTCACAACCCTAACCAAGACTAAAACTAACCATAACATCAATTAAACACAAATTGGACGTAGGAATCATACCTTTAGTGCAATTTGATGTACTTCCTTCGGTAATTGCTTCACAATCACCCTCAATTGAACCCCCTTGGCTTTCTTTCTCCAATGTCGTCCCTCTCTCCCTCTCTCGATCTCTGGAACTGTCAAATGAGGGAGTTGAGGGTTTCTAACCCTTTTTGACCACACCCTCCTTACACTTTCACAAATGACACTTCGGCCCCTCGACTCCTAAAACATGCAACCGGGTCAAATAACTAACCAAACACCGCTAAGCTCCAAAACTGAAAACGGGGCGTTACAACTCTCCCCCACTTACCAGGATTTCATCCCCGAAATCACTTATACCTGGAACATCTCTGAGTAGTTCCGTCTCATTTCATCATCCTATTTCCACATCTATTCGAGCCTTTTCTATGCTCCTTCTGATACCCTGGTCGTTCTTTCCAAGATCAAATTCGGTATTTCCACATCAAACTCTAGATCTAACAGTACTTTATCCGTATGGCTCTTCTAACGACCCTGAGTAGTTTCCAGTTTAACATGATTCCACTGAATACTCTCAGCCTCCTTCTGCATAACTTCAGTACTGCCCAACTCACTCTGACCAACCTCTCCCTAGAAGATGAGAGTCTTACATCTCCTCTCGTACAACATCTCATAAAGAGGCATGTCGATACTGGCATGAAAGCTGCTGTTATACAAGAACTCTGCCAATGGTAGATACGTATCCCAACTTCCTCTGAATGTCCACACACAATCTCTTAACATGCACTTGAGAGCCTGTACCGTCCTCTCGCTCTGTCCGTCAGTCTGGCCACTATCCCCCCATATAACATCATGATTTCTGAAAGTACAACCAACCTTGCAATCTATTTCTTCGTCACATGCCCTTACTTCCATCCGGTAACTCTAACTCTAACTCAACCTTCACTCTTAGACACGTCTAACACTGTTCCACATCCCTTTTCGAATCTGGCCACTAGCAATCCGACCTTACGTCTCTGATACTGGATTCTATACGCGGTCTCAACGACTTAAAAGACCACAACATGCTCGCTTTGGAGACACAGGGCCCTAACCGGTCACCCCTAGTCCCTCACGGTTTGCTTTGGAGTTGCCCAGTCCAGGTCATAACCCAAAACACGTGTTATCATCACATCGTTTCCTACGGAATACGACGGATTCTACAACATAAACACATCTGCACATATAACTGCTCTCCGTTCCAAGAACGGAACTGATCCTGCCTTCTCCTCTAACGAGAACGATACTATCCCCTTGACCCTTATGGGTACAAGGCTGTCCGTAAGCACACAAAACATGCTATTCACATCCAACATATAACTACCCTCTACTATCACGTACAACACAAACACACAACACAGTTCTTTACAACATTCATTTACTTCCCATGCTACATCATATTACAACTAACCCGTGGTAAGAAGTACCACAATAAACTATCATGTCCTCTACCTTCTCCGGTGAAGTCAACACCGGTGCTTCGCATAACCCTATTCTCATTGTCTCGATCGCTGCTGTCTTCTCTTCTCCCCACACAACCACTCCTTGTGTAAAGTCTCCAATACATCCCAAAAGTGCTCTGTTGGGTTTAAGCAGTAGAGTGAAACTACTGCTGGTTCAAACTAGCAGCAGGTTGGTGAAACTGCTACTAAGTCATTAACTCTACTGCTTATAACTCAAAGTGCTGCTGAAGGAGAATAAGTGTTTTTGTGAAGATAATGATCATGGTGAAGATAAAGATCAGTGAACTACTTAAGACTCAAGTTAATCATTGAAGATAATCACTGAAGATGTTGTAGATAAGATTGAAGTTTGGATTAAGTTTGTTTTGTTTTTGAACTTATCTGTAATTCTTAGCAGTATATAGCTTGGGTCGAGTCGTCTAGTTTGAGATATACTTTTGATCTTTATTGTTTATAGAATTCTTAGCCTCAAGGTTTTTAATCCCTGCATTAGAGAAGTTTTGCATGTCTGGTGATTCTCTTATGATCATCAGATTGGGGCTTTAGGTTTGTGAACAATATTGAAATATACAAAACAATTTGTGTTGATTCCATTGTGTTACATTCAATTGTTAAAGTTTACGTTTCCGCAAGTTGCTTTAATATTCTGAGTTGTGTGAGGAAATCGATCCTGACAAGTGGTATCAGAGCCTGTAACTCAGATCTGAAATCACAATGGAAGGTATGGAGAGCATGATGGTTTCAAAAGTTCCCATGCTCAAACCATCTAAGTTTGACATGTGGAAAATTAGAATCAAGCAGTATATGTTGCTCACTGACTATGCCATGTGGGACATTGTTGAGAATGGCCCAATTCAAAGAGAAGTTGGAGAAGGTGGAGAAGTGCCCCCACCAAGAACAGATGCAGATAGGAAGACAAGGCAATCAGAGATGAAAGCTTTGAGTACTCTCCTACTGGCTATTCCCAACGAATATCAACACCAGTTTGCTAGCTGTGGGAATGCCAAAGTTCTATGGGAAGCACTTGAAAAGAGATTTGCTGGATCAAAAAGCTCAAAGAGGAATCAGAAGGCAGTTCTTAAACAACAATTTGAGAACTTTATGTCTTCAAAGAATGAGTCTATGACTCAAACCTTTGACAGATGTAATAAACTCATAGGAGAACTAGCAACTGTTGGAGTGAAGATGGATAATGATGATCTTAACAGGAAGTTTTTAAGATCACTAGGAGAAGAATGGATTATCTATACTGTTCCCTTTAGACAGAATGATAATCTGGAAGTGGAAGCCAAGAAGAAGCCTATTGGAAGTGGAAGCCAAGAAGAAGCCTATTGGCTATACTCACAATACAGCACTCTTTTCAACTGGAGACTCTACCACCAATGGAGAACCCAGTTCAAGTGCACCCCTCTCAAAGCAAGAGACTGAAGGAGATTCTGTAATGGAAGCTCTTTTCTCTAGTCATGCTGGTGTACCATTTGAGGAGATGGATCTCAAATGGCAAATGGCCATGATTACAGTAAGAGTAAATAGATTCATGAGAAGGACAGGTAGAAGAAACTTTGGCATGAAGAAGGATGATATGCTTGGATTTGATAAATCCAAGGTGGAATGTTACAAGTGTCATGGGCTGGGACACTTTGCTCGTGAATGCAGAGAAGGTTATAACAATCAACAGCAGCAGCAGGCTCATCAGCAGAATCATCAGCAGCAGTATTATCATCAGCAGAATCATCAGCTGCAGTATTATCATCAGCAGAATCATCAGCAGCAGTATTATCAGTAGCAGAATCAACATCAGCAGCAGAATGTACAGCAGCAGAATTTGTAGCAGAATCAGCAGCAGAATCACTTCAGCACAAACAGGGCTGCTAACAACAACAGAAATCCCAACTTAGGATCTTCACAAGCCCTTGTATCACAAGAGGGAGCTGGATTTGACTGGAGTGACCAAGCTGAGGAATCAGTATAGAATCAAGCCCTTATGGCTGAGATAACAGAATCATCAACTTCAGAGATCCCCAAAGAGGTAAAAGCTAAACTCTGCTCTTCATCCTGTCTTGAAACTGTTAGAAAGTACAGAGACCATAACCAAGTCATGTGTAACAGTATCAAAAAGCTAGAACAAAGTAGGAGAGATTAGTCATAGCTAATCTAGAAGAACAAATTAAATCATATCAGGCAAATGAGGTTCCGTTTGGGTATGATCTTAATTACTGGAACTGGGAAAAGAAAGATTTAGAACTCAAGTTGTCCAAATCATCAGCAGAATTGGAAAAGGTAAAAGAGGAACTTAAAGAGGCTAATTCTAATCTTGAAAAGTTTTCTAAATCTTCAAAAGCCCTGGAGGATATCATAATACACCTCTACCATACAATAATAATTACATTCCACCCACCACTGATATCCTAGACCAAATGGACAAAAGTGATTTGCCCAAGGAAGCTACAGAGGTAGATCCATCAGTTAATTCTGATGCATCTAGCTCCAAAAAGCATGAATCTGAAACAACTAATGATGAGTCTGATATGGTTCCAAGGAATGAAAAGATGGTTGATAAAAGTCACACAAAACCAAAAGTTAAGTCTCACTGTAATTGCCAACAGAATAAAGACAAAGGGGCAAAAAGAGGGAATCAAAGGAACTGGAATCAGCAATGGGCACAAAAACAAGGAGTTGATCTTAACAAAATCAATAGACCAAAACCTTGGTTTATATGCTGCAAGTCAAATCATTTGGCTAAACATTGCTATTTCAACCCTGTGAATCAAAGAGCTTTCAATCAAAGAGCATTCAATAAGAGTAAATTCTTTGGCTCTTTTAGAAACAGGAAAGAAAATTTGTCAAAAAGGAATCCATCTTCTGAAACTTTTCAAAAGAAGAGAAAACAATTCCCAAGGTTAATCCTGAGAAGAAAGCCAAATCTTCAAAAGATAAATCTGTTCAAAATGGTTTTTCAAAATCTGTTCCTACTGTCAAAAAGGTTTGGGTTCCCAAAGCAACAGAGTTTCACAAAAGTACTGCTGGCAATAACTCTACTGTTAGCAGCACTTCAATTCCAAAGACTAGCAACGATAGTGGTACTGGCAAAGACTCTACTGCCAGTAATTCTACTGCTAGTAATGTTAGGATTATGTGCGAGACAGTAACAGGGTTACCGTGTACAATGTTATAAGACACTAGTAGGTCACACCGCTGCACACCAAAATGAGAACGTTTGGATTATGTGAGAAATAATTAATTGTTTATTAATTACTTAGAGAGAAAAAGAAATAAATAAATAATTATTTAAATTATTTATTTGTAATTAATTAATCAGTTAGGATTAATTAATAGATAATTATCTAAATTATATGATTAATCTATTTGATTAATTATAGAGATAATTATAAAAGAGTTATATATGGAATCAAACACTGTCAGGTTTATCCATATAAATAAAGGCTTAGGGGTTTGATTAATTCAATTCATATCTCAGAAACTTATTCCCTAAGAAAGCCTTCTCTCTCTCTCTCTCTACCCAAAACCGGCGCCAGTATGCAGGAGGTGAACGGAGTCGTTTTTCGGGATAATCCACGGTGGTCTAGCAACTCTCTCTACCGGTGTCAGTAGCGGTGTACGCCCTGCTTGCGTTTCGGAGAACTTTTTCGCAAAAAGGTAAACACACCAAACACCCTTTATTGTATCTGTAAAGTTTAGGATTGGGAATCAGATTTTATTATCCGCTGTGTTTGTTTGTGCCTCTGGTTCCCAACAGTGGTATCAGAGCCACTTCCTAAAACCTGCAGATCAGGTTTATCTGTTAAATTAGGTTTGTTAAAAATTCGATTTTTTTGTGTTTATATAATTAAAAAAATTGGATTTTTCGTATAAACCTAATCGGTGGTGGAACGGCGGCAGTTAGCCGACCGAACCACCAGGCCACCGTAAACCACCGCCAGCGACACCACAACTGGTGGTGGCCAGCGTCTGTCCACACGACGCAACCACAAGCGCCGCACCACAGATGGTGGTCGCGGCTGTGGTCGATTGCAACCACCGCACCACCGATTTGTGGTGGTGGTGGTGTCGATCAAAAACAAACCGCCACACCACCGTATGTGGTGGTGGCGGCGTTGGTGGCATCGAATAGAGGCAAAAGCCACACCACAGCGGTGGTGGTGGTGGCGATTGCTTGATGAAACAACCACCAGCCGGCGGTGGTGGCTATTGCTGCCGTCGTTGGCACTGGTGGTGGTGGCATTCGGTTCGCCGGGGGCGGCGGTGGTGGTGGCAGATGCCACTGCTGCTGCCGTTGTTGGGGTGGTGGTTCGGCGATGGTGGTTGTGGCTTCCATCGTCGACAGCCATGGTATACATAGCGGCGCTGTCGCCGCCTAGCGACTGGTGACGGCGGCGATCAGCCGTTGTCGCCGGACGATTGATGGTGGCGATGGCGTTCCAATGGTGGTGGTGATCAATAACCGCCGCAAAGGGGTATCGACCACCACCAAGATTAGGTTTCCGGTCGAAAGCAGGGCGGCGATGGTGGCCTTTGGGCTGCTGTCGTCGTCGATCATCAGATGACCAGCTCGCGCTGTGAGCAAAGGTCTCGCGCCGCGAGCAGTGGCTTTTGGTGGTAGCTGCTGTTTTTCCGAACACCAACCAGTGCAGGGGTGGCGGCAGGTAGCTGTTGCTGTTCGCGGTAGGTGATATCGGATAAGAGTTATCTTAAACCAGATAGGTTTAAAACCCTAGGGATAATTTTAATTTTATTAATCTATTTAATAATTAGAAATTAAATTGAATTATCCGTTTATGTCATAGTCAAACCCTTTGACCCGTGGTTGTGTTTTTATTTTTCCGTATGTTTTATTTAATTGTTGGTTACGGGAGGCCTGCGTGCCATTTACAACCCGCTTTTATAATGTAACTTTAATAAATAAAATAACCGAAGAATCAAGACCCGAAGACGGAGCACGGAGTCAAAGATGGATCTTGGAGCCAGTGGGAGCGCCGAGAAGTTCATGCCTTATGTGTTGTTGTCACTTAGGGATTGAGACCGTCGTTTTGTGTTGGCTCACAAAACGACAATAGTTTTAAGGATTTTTGACTATGACATGTCTTTTAACTGCGTGGTTGATTTTAATTGCGTGGTTGTTTATATTTAATTGCGTAGATGTCCGATAAAGTTTTAAAAATTAAATATAAACCGAATGTTTTAAAAGGACAAAGATGGATACAAATACAGTTTGTGTTTGGATCCAAGTTTTGAAAACTGGCAGATTTTGAAACCCTTGTTAAAAATCATAGATCAGTAAGTGCAACCCACTTTTGGGACACCTCCGGTGTAAGGTACGTAGGGTATTGCGAGTGATCACACTTCAATCGCCCGCGTTCAAACCGAAATTGGAGGGGACAAAACTCTGCGAATTATCTCCGGGTGGTACCGGCCAGAGTATGTCCAGGCCCCGGGTGGTGCGATCTGTTTTGGTAATTATTTATTCACCGGGTGGTACCGGGTCAAAATGCACTAGAGGGACTAAATATGCACGGATTAAATATCCGATGTCCCGACGATCTAGAAGTCGTGTTTTTGTATTAAAATGCGATTGGTATAAGTTTTTACCTACCATAAATCACATGAGTCGGCCTGACATGATCACATGCTTGCCGACACGTGTGAGATATGGATTCTAGTCTAATAAATTAATTTAAGGGTTATAATTTATTAGAAGCTTTATAATTTTAAACTAAATCGGAATTTATTCTTATGTAGATGTCTAAATCTGTAATCCCGTTTTATACACCTGAGGAATCGCTCCGCCTCATCAACAGTAAATGGAAGCTTACAGGACAAAATTTTCCAGTCTGGAAAATGCACCTTGACAATGTCTTGGATGCACAGGGTAAGCGGTACGTGATAGAGAAACCCATTTCACGACCCGAATGCAATTCTCCTGAAAAGGATTTTGCTGAATACTTTAAATACATGGCAGACGAATCTGATGTGATGTCAATTCTGTCCTTCTCTACCTCACCCGAGTTCACGGTTGATTTACGAGCTAAGTACTGCCATGAGGTCGTGAAGAATATAGAAAACCAGGTAGGTTTCTATAAGAAATGTGGGAAGTATCTGATCATGAAAGAGATCTATTCTTTGAAACTGGAAAAGGGTCAATCTGTTAAAGATTATCTTCTAGAAATGAGGAAACTCTTTAAAAGTTTGTCACGCATGGGATATAAGATGGTTCAGGAAGAACTAGTACATCTCATGTGGTTCTCCCTCACGGATGAGATATGTACCACAGTTAGTGAATACATTGGAGAACCAAAGAGAGACGTGGCAAAGCTTCATGATGATATTTTGGCCAGTTTGGAGCCGAAACCTGCAGCAGCTGCTGAACTCATGGACACAGATTGGATTGATGAGCTGGGAGATCTGAGTTGCCCAGAATGTGGTAGCCAGGATATTTGCGAGCACTCGATGAATATCGACCAGATAGAGATCGGTTTACCCGATGCTCCAAGTATCTTTATGATAGATTGCTTAATCACTTCTTATGAATCATGGGTAATTGATACAGGTAGTGGTAACCACATTTGTAATCATTTACAGGGATTCACTAGAAGAGAGACTTTGAGGAAGGACCGTTCGAACCTACGAGTTGGCGAAGGCACTCCACTGATAGCTGAAGCCGTAGGATCTTATAGTCTTAGTTTACCCTCGGGTCTAGTTTTGGAACTAGAAAATTGTTATTATGTTCCAAAGATGATTAAGAATGTTTTGTCTTTTGATTTATTGGTAGACCAAGCATTTTATTATAAATACGATTATAAAATGCTTTCTGTCTTTAAAAATAATATTTTCTATTTTAAAGTTACACCTGTGAATGGTCTATATACAGTAAATCTGCAAGACAACAATAGCGAAATCTATCATATAAGTAAACGATCCAAAGATATTGAGGATCAGACTTACCTCTGGCATTGTCGTTTAGGCCACATAAACAAGAAACGCGTTGAACTACTCCTCAAAGGAGGTTTTCTTGGTACTTTCGATTTTAAACCTTTTGACAACTGCGAATCATGTTTATCTGGCAAAATGACAAAAGAACCTTTCAACAAGGATAATGAAAGGGCTTCTGACTTGTTAGAAATAGTTCACACAGATGTGTGTGGACCATTTAGTCATGAAGCAAGAGGAGGATACCGGTACTTCATCACATTTACTGACGATTTCAGTAGATATGGTTATGTCTACTTGATGAGACATAAATCTGAAAGCTTTGAGAAATTCAAGGAATATCAGAATGAAGTACAGAATCAACTTGACAGGAAGATCAAGTTCTTACGGTCAGATCGAGGAGGCGAATATCTTAGCCAAGAGTTTGGCAATCATCTGATAGAATGTGGGATTGTATCACAACTCACACCTCTGTATACACCTCAGATGAATGGTGTGTCAGAAAGGAGGAATCGTACATTGCTGGACATGGTACGATCGATGATGTGTCACTCTACGCTACCAGTGTCTTTTTGGGGACATGCGCTCGAAACAGCAGCACATATACTGAACAGAGCGCCAACAAAGTCGGTGGATAAGACACCATACGAGTTGTGGAAGGGTAAGAAACCCAAAATGTCTTTCCTGAAAATTTGGGGTTGTGAGGTTTACGTCAAACGACCTACCTCAGAAAAACTCAAACCCAAATCCGACAAGTGTTTCTTCGTAGGATATCCCAAGACCACCGTGGGATATTACTTCTACAACCCTGAAGAGAACAAAGTTTTTGTTGCTCGTAATGGAAAATTTCTGGAAGAAAAGTTTCTCAGTTCCGGGAACATCAGAAAGGATGTAGATCTACAGGTAGTAGACGAAGAGAACACTACACCAATTGTTGAGCCAGAAATTCAACATGAAAATGTTGAACCTCAATCAGAACCGATTGAGGAAGTGCAAACACAGGACCTTCGCAGATCCAGTAGGGTAAGACAAGAACCAGATAGGTATCTTGGGTTTCTAGTCTCTCAGGACAGCGGAGACTTGAATGAACCAACATCCTATGGAGAAGCTGTGTCAGGCAGTGAGTCTGAACAATGGCAGAAAGCCATGAAGGCCGAGATGCAATCCATGTACGACAACCAAGTATGGGAGTTGACTGATTTGCCACAGCACTGTAGAGCTGTTGGACGCAAATGGGTATTCTAGAAGAAAACCGACATGGATGGGAATGTACACACTTTCAAGGCCAGACTGGTCGCAAAAGGATTCACGTAAACTCATCGTATCGACTATGATGAAACCTTTTCGCCAGTAGCCATGCTAAAGTCGATTAGGATTCTAATGGCCATTTCAGCGTACTTTAACTACGAGATCTGGCGAATGGACGTCAAGACAGCCTTTCTGAATGGAAAGTTAACAGAAGACGTCTATATGGAACAACCAGAGGGGTTTGAAGATCCTAAGAATCCTAATAAGGTGTGTAAACTGCTAAAATCCATTTATGGATTAAAGCAAGCATCTCGAAGCTGGAACTTACATTTTGACGAGCGAATCAAAGAATTTGGTTTCGCGAAAAGTGAGTTCGAGCCGTGTGTTTACACTAAGTTCAGTGGGAGCATAGTAACCTTCTTGGTCTTGTACGTAGACGACATTCTACTCATAGGAAACCATGTACCAACTTTACAGAGTGTAAAGAGTTGGTTAAGCAAATGTTTCCAGATGAAAGACCTTGGAGAAGCCGCTTATATACTTGGCATAAACATCTACAGAAATAGATCTAAGCGGCTTATCGGACTTAGCCAAAGTACGTACATTGACAAAATCCTGAAGAAATTCAGGATGGATGACTCCAAGAAAGGATTTATCCCGATGCAACATGGCATAGTGTTAAACAAAACACAGTGTCCTGTTTCTAGTCAAGATGAGGACAAGATGAAATCGTTTCCATATGCATCAGCAATTGGATCGATTATGTATGCCATGTTATGTACTTGGCCCGATGTTGCTTACTCAGTAAGTGTTACGAGCAGATATCAACAGAATCCAGGAGAACCTCATTGGGTAGCTGTCAAGAACATTCTCAAGTACCTGAGAAGAACGAAAGACATGTTCTTGGTCTTTGGAGGCTCTGAGGATGAAATTAGTGTCAACGGCTATTCTGACGCTAGTTTCCAGACCAACAGAGATGATTTCAGATCACAGTCAGGATACGTCTTTACCCTAAACGGAGGCGCGATCTCATGGAAGAGCTCGAAGCAGGATACGATTGCAGATTCAACTACAAAAGCAGAGTACATTGCAACATCTGATGCGGCAAAGGAAGCTGTGTGGCTGAGGAATTTTCTATCGGATCTAAGAGTCGTTACCAGTGTCTCTAGACCGATCGATATATTCTGTGATAACTCGGGAGTCGTGGCGCAAACAAAGGAATCCAGAGAGCATCACAAGTCCAGACACGTGCTCAGAAAGTATCACCTCATCCAAGAGATCATTGGAAGAGGAAATGTAAGGATATGCAAGATTCCGACGGAAGACAATGTCGCAGATCCGCTGACAAAGCCGCTAGCAAGGGTGAGGCATGATGCTCATGCAAGTTCCATTGTGATGCAGTACCTGGACACCAGTAGCTAGTTTTAGTTTATCATTATTACAGTAGTTTAATTTTGAGACGCTAGATCATGTAAAGTCTTATTTCACAGCGTGATAGAAATAATGGAGGTTTTAATTCATGGTTGTTTCAAAAGTTAAACTGTTTTAGCATATTTAACATATCCATGATTTTACAAAGTTTTGTATGAAATCTAAATCTCCGTAGCCACTTATTGAAATGGGAATTTCAATAGGGAGTTTAACGCTATTATAAATACTTGAGGATTTATTCAAGGTAGAGAATAAAAGCACAAGCAATGTGACCAAGTATTTATAGATACTCATCAGAGTGTTTGAGTATTGGAAGTGACCAGTTTCAAGTCTGCTTCATGGAGGCCCAGTCATAAGCATCGACTTGACGATAGGTTGTCCTTAGACCTGAGATATTTGGTTTGGGATCACGAGGACTACTGTACTCTTAGCGCGTTCTAACACTGCACCGTAACAGGACGGCCATACGGAACGTGACTATATGCAGCGGAAGCCGTGGATCCAAATGCAGATAGTCAAGAAGGGATTTGCACCTCTTTCAAAAGAGAGATATTTCCGGGCCCCTTGACGATTAAGATTTGCATAAACGTGTGGCCACGCTCAAATAGAATAACAGTTGTTATTTAGTAATATCCGTTACTGCAGGCAATCTAAATCAGAGTCAAGAAACACTTGAATTTGAGAAATGAATCCTCCACTCCATGTCTCAATTCACTTTAGAAATATCGCGTGCAAAAGGAATGAACCTGTGTACAAATTCAAGCGTGAATTGTATCTCTGGATATAGGAGATCTTATAACCTGGTTAACCTAAGTGTCTGGCTAGGGACCTCCTTAGGCTAATGGTGACAGTTCAGTTACGTGTCTAGCACAAGTGGGAGTCTGTTAGGATTATGTGCGAGACAGTAACAGGGTTACCGTGTCCAATGTTATAAGACACTAGTAGGTCACACCGCTGCACACCAAAATGAGAACGTTTGGATTATGTGAGAAATAATTAATTGTTTATTAATTATTTAGAGAGAAAAAGAAAGAAATAAATAATTAGTTAAATTATTTATTTATAACTAATTAATCAGTTAGGATTAATTAATAGATAATTATCTGAATTATATAATTAGTCTATTTGATTAATTATAGAGATAATTATAAAAGAGTTATATATGGAATCAAACACTAACAGGTTTATCCATATAAATAAAGGCTTAGGGGTTTGATTAATTCCAATTCATATCTCAGAAACTTATTCCCTAAGAAAGCCTTCTCTCTCTCTCTCTCTACCCAAAACCGGCGCCAGTATCCAGGAGGTGAACGGAGTCCTTTTTCGGGATAATCCACGGTGGTCTAGCAACTCTCTCAACCGGTGTCAGTAGTGGTGTACCCCCTGCTTGCGTTTCGGGGAACTTTTTCGCAAAAAGGTAAACACACCAAACACCCTTTATTGTATCTGTAAAGTTTAGGATTGGGAATCAGATTTTATTATCCGCTGTGTTTGTTTGTGCCTCTGGTTCCCAACAGTGGTATCTGTAAGGTTTAGGATTGGATCCTCTATTGGGAATCGGATTTTATTATCCGCTGCGTTTGTTTGTGCCTCCGGTTCCCAACAAGTAAAACAAGCAACACTACTGCTAAGGGATACACAAACACACCCATTTTGAAAACCAAGTATTCAAGTCATGATGTTCCAAGCACTGATTACCTCTTGAAGCTCAATAGGTTAGCAGAATTTAAGTACATCAATGATAAAGGAGAACCCAAGACCATTTTGGCTTGGGTTCCATCCAGAAACTGATCTTTTGAGACATGTGCAGGGTAACTGTTTATGTAAAAAATTACACAACTCGATGTCGTAAGATACGTGTGTGAGGCTTAACCGTCAAGAGAAAGATTACACTCAATGATAAGTGCGATAAAAATAAAATAAGACGAAGAATTTGATGACGCAGGAAAAACCTCTCGAAGGAGGAAAAAACCTGCGGTCGACCTAGGAGGTAAGTCGACAGTGCACTATGATCACCAAACAGGGGTGATGTCCTTCAAGTATACAGCTTTGGTCGTACGATTACAAGAGAAAGAGCAGTGAAATCGAAGGTAAATTACAATGATTAATCAAAGAACAACCAATATAGCACTTGTGAGCTTCGGGTAGACTTCGTGTCTTCAAATATTGACTTGATTCTTCTTATATAGTATCTTGAGAGTAACCGTCCAACGGCATTGTTGTTCATCAATGTCCAAATCGTAACTGTCCAACGGTATTGTTGATATTTAATGCTCGGAAAGTAACTGTCCAACGGTACTGGTTGAGAGTTAATGTCCAGATTGTAACTGCTGCGAGAATCTTGCTTGTAACGGTCTGTCTTGATGTCGTCGGTTTCCATCGAACGATATATAATTTACGATGTGTTTGTTGTAGTGATGCACTCCAACGAGCATAGCATAGTACTCAATCTCAGACTTTCTCAAAGGTGGACAATTGTTAGATATGATAATCAGCTTTCCTGCATCAAAGATATAAACTTCGTATGTTTATTCGTTAGTACTGTCGTACGACATAATAGGCATCGTTCGACTTATTCGATGTATTCGTTCGATGTTCAATGATCTTTGTTCGATAGCTCTTTTAGGTTTTATCTTAGGACCTTATCTTAATACAGGACCATTGTCCTAACATTTGTCTTACGATTATAGTCGGTCGTCGTGCGATTGTGGATTTTTACCCTAACAATTTGCCCCCAAGATTTAGAAAATAATTCTAATTTTATCTAAATCTTTATATCGCTGGACAAGGAGTAAAAATACGTTGCTTAACGGTCGAATTAACGTTAAGAATATAGCCGTTACTCTGGACGCGTGCCTTCTAACGGCTAATTGGCGACGCGTGTCCTGCTTCTTTTCGATGACTCATCCAGGATTTGATTACTATAAATATGAGGATTTAGATTAAAGAAATATTTTACAAAATCTGTTTCAATTCTCGCTTGATTCGCAAAATCAATTCTTAATCGTAATCCGACTTTATTCTCGGCAAGGATTTCGTGCGACTAGGCATATAAGGTACCTCTTTCCTTCTTGTTTCATGCGTTTGAAGGCAATAGCAAAGAAAAGTAATAGAGGGTGCCCAAGTAATAGTTTAGGCCGACTAGATTTCATCATGTCAAGCGAAGTCTGTAGTTCAATCACAGAAAGTTTAGAAGTAGGAGAGTTAAGAGAGTTGGCTGGGTTACCAGAGGGTGCCCAAGTAAGGGTGGCTGGAGAGGTTAGGCCAGCGGATACTCCGACGGGGTTCTTTGCCCTGTTTGAATATCCGTTTAAGATTGGATTTCGATGGCCTTACTCCCCACTTTCTCGAGCCTTCATGTCTCGTTTCAACTTATCTCCGGGGAAACTGATGCCCCAATTCTGGCGAGTCATCCTGGTGATCGGACGGGTGACCAAGGATTGGGGTCGTCGTGCGTTCTCTGTGGACGACCTTCTCTCTGCTTACAACGTGACGAGACTGCCCTACAACCGCTATGGGTTGTTTCCTAAGGGCAGGAACGATACCATGCTTGTTCATCGCACGCAAGTGAATGATCGAGGGTGGAAGTCTCGTTACGTCTTCATCCAGACGTCTTCGGTCACTGACGAATCTTGGGTTGTTCCTGAGTGGAACTCAAATGGTAACTTTAGGCATTGGTCTTTCTTTATTGTATTTTTCGTTTATCTCCATATATTAGTCGTACGTTTTTCTTTTGCAGCTGTCAATTTTACGTTTGAGACCACCGAGGAGTCAAAAGAACTGATCTCACACTTCTTAAGCTATAGTGTGACGGATCGTACGTACAGAACGTCGAAGGGCGGTGACGAGAGCGACGTCGAACCGGAGGTTCAAGTGATCGAGGAGGCTGATATGGAAGGTAATCGTCTTACAATGATAATTTAATTTTTATCTTTAGTCGTACGTTTCTAACTCTGGCTTTTCTTCTTATGCAGGTTCAGCTTCTAAGAAGACGTCGGCGATGGAGGCGGCTGCTCGTGCTGCCAAAAGGAAGGCTGCGGCCCAAGAGGGTTTAGTGGCTAAACGTACGAGGTCATCGTACGTTTCTCTGGATACCCCACCTCAGGATGCCAAACGGAAGGCTGAAGGTGGGATTGAGGCAATCCCTCTCAGCTTCGCCCCCCCTGCAAAGGAGAAGGGTGCGTCAAGTCAACCTTCGTCGAAGGTTGATAAGGGTAAGGAGAATGAGGGGTCTGGTCTTACGACCATGACCATCAGCATGCCCTCCGACTTCATGGTGGACGACGTCATTAGGACGAAGTCCATCTTCGCTGTTCTTGAGCAGTTTCACATCCCTGCTCAGAAGGCACGCACGGAGGAGGCGGACATCGAGGATCTGGATGCCTCCGTCGCGGGCATCTCCTTTCTGGTAAGTGTTTTTCACGTCGTACGTCTTTTGTTCTCCTTCGTTTATCTTTCTGATCGTTTCTTTTTTCTATTTGTAGGCTCTCCAAACAAGTCTTAGCCTCCATATGCGGATGGCTAAGATTAAAGAGGAGATGGCATCGAACCAGAATGAAGCCAAAGTGGCCAGGAAGGAGGCTGACAAGGCCAAGAAGAAGCTGGCCCAATTGACCGATGAGGTTAACGCCAACTCGGTCCAAATTGGGGACCTTGAATCGAAGCTGGAAATCAGTGATCGGTTTCAGGTCCAATAGCGGGAACGGCTGAAGTTGGCCTTGGATCGTACGAAGGAGCTGGAGAAGGAGCTGCTAACCGTTCGACGGGAGAAGACTGAGAGGGAGGAGGCACTGTCGTCCAAGATCCAGGAGCTTGAGGAGGATGTTGCATTGGTCCGAGTGGTCGCACGTACTGCGCTTATGCGACGTGTGGCTGCTGGGACCATCACTTCACAGATAGCGAGTGAAGAGGTGGCCTCCTTCGTGCAGGTGATGGGTTCCGAAGACCTTCTTGACGAGGAAGATCTCAAGGACCTGGACGAAGATGCAGCGATTGAAGAGGAGAAGCTTGCTGAAGGCAAGGATGCTGGTGTCGGGGAGGAGGTTCCTGAAACCTCTGGATCCGTCCCTGTGCATCCTTTAGAGACCGAAGAAGCCTATGTCGCAGATCCCCCCGCCTCTAATGTTCCTTAGATTAGCTTTTGTAATTTTCTTTTTAACTTTTTTGTAATTTTGCTAAGTTTAGCAAAGTTTTTAATGAAAAAACTTTTGATTCGAATGACCGTTTGTCGTGTGCTTTTCACTTTCAACATTTGTCTTGCGTTTTTAGCTTTATATCATGCGTTATAGCTTGTATCGTGCGTTTCAGCCTTTGTGTTTGCATGCGTTTGTTTTAAAGTCCTAAGACTTAAGTTAGAAACGTTTCTTTTTATACTCATAAGAGTATACGTGCGACTGGCGAATTGTCTTGCGCTCTTGCGAGATAATCGTGCGTTTATAGCAATTTAGTCGTGCGATATTTGCAATAATCGTGCGATACCTGCGATAATCGTGCGATACATGCGATAATCGTGCGATACTTGCGATAGTCGTGCGATACCTGCGAACAAACATAGTTGCTAGGGGGTGGCCGTTGGTTTGACCAACGGCGCTCCGACGCTCAAGTTAGTAATCGATCCAAGAAATAAATCGTATGTAAATAGGTTTAGAAATAATACCTTTTGAGATGATGGGCATTCCAACTTCGTGGGATTTCCGTACCTTCCATTGTAGTAAGTCTGTATGCTCCATTTCCAATGACTTTGGAAATTATGTAGGGTCCTTCCCATTTGATGGAAAGTTTTCCAGCATTTGGCTCTTGTGTGTTTTGAAATACATGTCGTAAGACATAATCTCCAACTTGGAAAATTTTGGCTTTTACCTTTTTGTTGAAGTGTCTTTCGACGATTCCCTTTTGTGCTGCCATTGTTCGCAATGCTTTTTCTCGGAGTTCTTCTAGAGCATCCAGATCGTAAGATAAATTTATGGCATTTTGATCATACGTACGATTCCTGGCAATTGGTACTTGGGCTTCGATTGGCAGGACGGCTTCGCATCCATATACCAGAGAATATGGAGTTTGTCCTGTTGATGCTCTGGGTGTCGTACGATTTGCCCATAGGACGGATGGTAATTCCTCTACCCATTTGCCTTTTGCTCCTTTCAACCTCTTTCGGATCGAATTGATGATGACTTTGTTGCTTGATTCAGCCAATCCGTTGGATTGTGGATATCTTGGAGTAGAAGTGATCAACTTGATTCCTCGTTTTTCGCAGAACGTGCGAGTTTTATCACTTATAAACTCTGAGCCATTGTCGCACATAATTTCGGCCGGTACTCCAAATCTGTAAATAATATTCTTCTGGATGAAAGATACGACCTCTTTATCTCTAACTTGCGAAAAAGCACTAGCTTCTATCCACTTCGAGAAATAATCGGTAAGCACGAGTAGATAGACTTTTTGTCCAGGAGCTGGGGGTAATTTTCCCACGATATCCATTCCCCATCGCATGAATGGCCATGGAACTAGAACAGAATGCAAGGGTTCGGATGGTCGATGGACCATACCCGAATGCTTTTGACATGCATCACATCGTTGGACGTACGCTATTGCATCTTCTCGTAAGGTAGGCCAATAATAACCTTGTCGTGAGATTCGATAAGCTAGACTTCTGCCCCCTGCATGATTCCCACATTCTCCGTCGTGCATTTCTTGGAGAATTTGATTGATTTGTGTCTTATTTGTGACACATCGTAGGAGAAGTCCAGTTGTAGATCTTCGATAGAGTTGGTCTTCAAAAATCGTGTATCTTGAAGCTTTGGACCTTTTCTTTCGGGCTTCCATTCTGTCTTCAGGAAGTTGGTCGTGTTTGAGATAATTTCACACGTCGAGCGACCAATTGTAAGTTTCTTCGTTCATCTGTACTTCATCTTTTGCTGCAATTGTTGGTGTCGTAAGATGAAGTATTGGGATATTCTCCATGGATGGATCGTGAAATGCAGATCCCAAATTAGCCAGTGCATCAGCTTGCATATTTAGATCTCTTGGTATTTGTTCGATCAAAAAGTGTTCGAATCTTGCGATTCGATCCTTAACGGCTTTGAGATAACTCGTCATCTTTGAATCTTTTGCTTGAAAATCTCCATTTACTTGGTTGACTACCAACAGAGAATCGCTTCGAACGTGCAACTGTTTTGCCCCCAGTCTGAGAGCAATATCCAATCCTGCGATTAGAGCTTCATATTCTGCTTCATTGTTCGTGGCCTTGAATTCGCATCGTATGGAGTATACCTTATTTCCCCCTTGTGATGATTTTAAGACAATACCTAATCCACATCCTCGTACGTTCGAAGAACCATCAACGTAGAGTATCCAAGGTTTATTGTCTGATTTTAAGACAATACCTAGTCCCAAGAGGTACGAAGAGGAATTTTTACTCTTGTACTCTCGAGTCGCTCTATCACGGCGTCTAAACGCCCATCCCTGTTGACAATAGCAGAGTTGTCAGGGTAATTCTCACCTTCAGATCTAGGAGAGTTAGAGGGAGGAGATCTGGGAGAAGAGGCAGGGGTAGAGAAGTCATCAGAGATGAATTCATCATCTGATGAAGGCAAATGGTTTCAGGAGGGGCTCGGATTTCAGGGGTTCTAGAAGAGGATGCTTCAGGATTAAAGCGGGTTGGTTTAGAAGGAATGGTTTCAGGGTTAAGAGGAGTTACTCTGAAAGTCATTCTGCTTAATTCAGCTCTTGTCTGTTCTGATGGACTATTCTCCATGAGGCGAATAATCTCACCAGTGACAGAGCCAAAGTTTACATCCTGAAAGTCAGAGTTTTCTTGGTTTTCAGGCTCAGAGGTTTGTTTAGGAGAAGAATGGGGTGTTGGTTCAGGGGTAGGTTGTTTTGGTGGTTGGTAGACAACCATTTGTAGATTGTTTATTGGAGAGTCATCAGAGGAGGTGTCGAGGGTTATGGTTTCAGGTGTAGGTTTAGTTTTAAGGAGAGAAGAAATTGGTTGGTTATCAGAGGATGAGGGAGAGGATGGTAATAGTAACGTACCAGGTGCACCGGGGTTCTCCCCCTGAGAGTGTGCAGGCCCTGGAGTGGGCGTTGAGGTTGGAACCTTCTCGACGAAGAAATCGTCGTCTTCACCATCATCATCTTCATCATCATCCTCTTCCTCGTTCGTTCCCCCCTGTTCGTTGGTTCTCCAGTTGGTGGAGGGGGAATAAACGGAATGGTCTCTCGGCTGTCTCTCCCCCTCAACAGGTGCCTGTTGTAAGGCAGCTGTTGAAACACTCCGCTGGAGGAGAGAGGCCATATCGGCGTTCAGCTTTCTGTTGATGAAGGAAGATGAGAGGAGAGACTGGAGAAGTTCCCTGTCGGCCGCGGTGAACGATGGCGGCGGAGGAGGAGCAGTGGTCAGCGAGTTCACTGCAGTGGCAAGCTCGGCCACTTTCTCCTGGAGGGCTCGAAGGCCAGTCTCCTGTGCGTCCAACCTCTGCACCACTATTTGTTGGAAGTTGGTGGTGGAGGTGGAGTTGTTGTCGACCGCTGTGGAGAGAGCGGGTAACGCTGTGGTCTTCAGGTCGTCTACGGACGCCTGAAGAGAGAAGGAGGAGGTAGCCACCTGAGATACCTTGTCATGGATGGCATCCAGACAGGGTATGGTGATGGTGACACCAGTAGGAGCAGGGGCGGCAGCGGCGGCGGCAGCAGTGGCAGAGGCTGCGGCGGCTTCGGCGGCAGAGGCAGCGGCCTTGGCTGCTGCAAGCTCAAGTTCCAAGGCCTGAAGCTGGGCCTTGTGGGCGTCCTCTTGTTGCTGGAGTGCCGTGCGGACCTCCTGCAATTGCCTTTCAGCGGACTGTCGTCGTAGCTCAGTTGCGCTCAGCTGACGATCGGCATCCGTGAAGATGAAGTCGTTGAAGGGGTCATCCTGATGAAATTTGGGATGACCCTTCAACTGCTGCTCCTAAAGAACCTGTAGACAGAGTAGCTAAGTGAGTACTAGAAGACTCATTAGCTTTCATAAAAGAAGAGACAGTAATATTTTGCTTAAAAGTATTACCTGAGGCTAGGAGGGTATCAGAGCGATTACCCCCCATGTTCTCTGAGTGTTCGAGGTGAACAACCTCAGGTTCTTGTTGGACAGGAGCAGAGATGGAAGCATCTGCAGGTGAAGAAGTTTTAGATAAAGGAGATGGTTTATTAAATATTTGAGGCAGGGTAATATAGTATTTCTTACCAGCTGCTGCCTTCTTTTTCTTTGACGCCTTGGATTTGGTGCGTTTGGGCTGTGGTGGAGGAGAGGAGCCAGAGGGAGGAGGGCGCTTCAGAGGCGCCGAAGAGGTTGCAGCTGGGGAAGTCAGTATTGGGTTAGCTACTGACATAGCATGCAGAGAAGAAGAAGAGGGTGGTTTGGAAGAGAAGAGAGAAAACATACCTTGAGCAGGAGCAAGGATAGGTTGTTCCTCTGCGTCTGGTTGTGGTTCAGGGACAACCAGGACTGTAGACAGAGGGATGTCATCTGCTTTGGGAGACAGCTGCTCCAGAAACTTTACGCTTAGGGCGTAATTGTTGAAGTTTCCCTCTGTTGGGTAGTTGTCACCCATGTGCAGTGCCAGAACTGCAGTGAAGAACCGGGTGTAGGGGACGTTCACCACCCTGGTGCGGTTCTTGATCTTCTTGATCATGTCGTCCCAGATACAGCGGACATAGTCAAACTTGCGATTTTTGATCGCAGAGTAGACCATGTTCTGTATGACGGTGGGGAATTGTTCTGTGCTCCCCGTCTTCCCTGTCAGACAGAGACCAAACGTGTTCCATATATAATAGAACGTCGCGTTTAGCCCTGTCTTGTAGACAGTGGCAGCAGTCTTTGTCAGAGGTTGGCCTTCACGCACAGGCCATTTGTAGCCGATGTCATCAAGGAACGCGATGACGTCGTCGGAGGAAGGAGCAGGAGGAAACGTCTGCTTCTTGGGAAAGTTTAGGACGTTTCTTAGAGTCCCTATGCCAAATGAGATGATGTCGTCCTTGATCTGGAACTTGATCACCTCATGCATCTTGCCCCGTGAGTTCCTCTCCTGGGCAGTGGTAGCAGTGGACCATAGCTGCAGGAGCAGGGGTTTGTTGGGCGCTGGGTTGATGGTAAACGCCGTCTTCAGGGGACATGACAGAAGGAAGTCCCTGGCAGGCTTGAGAAAAGCCTTGTTTGTAGGGAGATCAAATATCCCAATCAAGTTGTTGGGTTTGAACTGCAGGTCATGTTGGGGAATGATGATTGGTAGGTTCCCAGTAGCAGTCATCAGCGTCGTTGCCTCAGAGGAGAGCTGGGCGTCCAAGGAAGTGGATGTAGTAGCAGCCATTCTGTTAACACATAAAAACAACATATGTGGATGATTAAGAATCCAAAATATGCATTTTTCTTCACTTTTCAATGAACACAGAATATGTTCATAAAAGTGGTGAAATCCTTTATACTTGGAATTGATTAGATACCAAAATACACAAAAGGAATGTGTTTTGGTATTAAAAAGAAACTTTTATTTTGATGAAAAGATATCAAAATAAGAGTTTATGAATGTTCTTAAAAGAAATAAGAACACCATATAAACTGTTTTAACAAAAATCTTAGAAGATTTTGGAAAAGCTAAGATCAAACGGAGTGATCTTAGGGTTTTTGGAAAAACGATTAACAAAATAAGTTGTTTAGATGAAGAATGCCAACTTACAATGTAGAAAGAACAAGAGTAAAGAAACACTTACGATGATCTTGTTAAGAGAAGTGGTGAGTGTGTTCTTGAGAGAAAACTTGTTCTTGCTTTTTCTTGCTAGAATGCTTGGAGAGTATTTGTGAGCGTAAAGAGTGTAAAAGATTACGAGTGAGGTTTTTATACCTCGTGGTAGGAGAGAGAAAATGGATGAGAGAGAAAAGAGCGGCTAAATTCAAACGTAATGATGAATAAAGGGAGTTCTACGCGCGTTCACGCGCCTGACACACGTAGTGGGGAACAGGAAACGTCCCATTACGTGTCAGTGCAGATGAAAAGTTTGTTTTATTTGAAAAGATAAAAACCACCTTTTCAGGGGATGATTCCATTTTGGTGAAAGATATGTTTTATAGGAATCAGAGTACTTATCAGATAAGTACTGTTTTGGGAAAATCCTCTTATCACATTTAATGCGATAAGGTTTCAGTAGCAGAGGGAAGAAATACTTACCTGAGAATCATCAGTATTCGGATATTGAACACAGATTTTGTAAGTACTGAATAGAGTCATCCTCTGGTGAGAGTTAGTTCAGGAGTTGTTAAAGAAAGAGTCCTGAGAATGATTATTCTATAGGATTTAACAACTGTTTGTCCTGATAAACTTCAATCATCAGGATTTAACATCCCAAGTTCACTGATGAGCATATTAAAACGCGTCACATCCAGTGGTTTGGTAAAGAGGTCAGCAAGCTGATATTCAGTAGGGACAAAATGGAGCTCAATATCACCATTCATCACATGATCCCTGATGAAGTGATATCTCACTTCAATGTGCTTTGTCTTGGAGTGTAAGACAGGATTGTTGGCGATGGCTATCGCTGAAGTATTGTCACAGTAGATAGGAATTTTAGAAAGTTGTATGTCATAGTCCTGAAGTTGATTTCTCAGCCACAGGACTTGAGCACAACAGATTCCTGCTGCAACATATTCAGCCTCAGCAGTTGATGTGGACACAGAGTTCTGTTTCTTGCTAGTCCAACTCACCAACTTGCCACCTAGAAGGTGACACCCACCAGTGGTGCTTTTCTGTCAATCTTACATCCTGCAAAGTCACTATCAGAATAAGCTGTTAGATCGAACCCTGAGTCCTTGGAGTACCACAGACCCAGATTAGGAGTTCCCTTCAGATATCTGAAGATCCGCTTTACAGCGGTCAGATGGGATTCTTTGGGTTCAGCCTGATAACGAGCACATAAGCATGTAGAGTACATGATATCAGGGCGACTAGCTGTAAGATACAGCAGAGAGCCGATCATTCCTCTGTAGAGAGTCACATCAACAGGTTTCCCTTTGGAATCCTTGTCAAGTGACAGAGGAGGAGCCATTGGAGTCTTCATCGGTGTACAAGATGTGAGATCAAATTTCTTCAGCATCTCATGTACGTATTTACCTTGATTGATGAAAATTCCCTTTTCAGATTGCTTGATCTGAAGTCCTAAAAAGAATGTTAGTTCGCCCATCATAGACATTTTATATTCAGATTTCATGAGCAACTCAAACTTTTCGCAGAGTTTGGGATTAGTGGATCCAAAGATAATGTCATCGACATATATCTGGACAAGAAGGATATGTTTAGGATATTTCTTTAGAAATAAAGTGCTATCGATCTTTCCACGCACAAAACCTTTAGAGAGAAGAAAGGTTGAGAGGGTATCATACCAGGCACGAGGAGCCTGTTTTAACCCATAGAGAGCCTTGTTTAACTTGTAGACGTGATCAGGGAACTTAGGATCTACAAAGCCAGGAGGCTGAGCCACATAGACTTCTTCATTAAGTTTTCCATTCAGAAAGGCATTTTTAATGTCCATCTGATAAACCTTGAAGTTCATATGTGCTGCGAAGGCTAGGAAAAGTCGAATTGCTTCGAGCCTAGCCACAGGAGCAAAGGTTTCATCGTAATCAATGCCTTCTTCCTGCCTGTATCCCTGAGCCACAAGGCGAGCCTTGTTTCGAATAATCGTACCAATCTCATCAAGTTTATTTCGAAAAATCCACTTGGAACCAATGATAGTACGTTTTCGAGGCCTAGGGACGAGAAGCCAGACATTGTTTCTGATGAACTCTGCTAGCTCTTCCTGCATGGCTGAGACCCAGGCAGGATCACGCAAAGCATCATCTATTTCTTTAGGTTCATTTTCAGAGATAAAATTTACATAAAGACAGATGTTACCAGATTGGCGTCGAGTTTTAATGCCAGAGGAGGGATTACCAAGAACTTGATCAATGGGATGATCCTTGGTCCATCGGAGAGCAGGTGGCTGATACACCTGTCCTGAAGTGGAAGCTTCATTTGCTGATGGATCAGGGAGAAGATTAGTGGGAGTAGGCTCACTAACAGTGGTTTGAGAAAAGTCTTCACTGTTAGTGGGTTGATCAGGTTCAGAAGGTGTGATTTGGGTAATTGGAGTGGCATTAATCAGAGGTGGAGAGGATGTTTCAGTGGATGGTAGAGGAGGATCTTCTTCAAAACCATCAGGAAGGTCTTGAGGAGATGGATCAGCAATAGGAGGTTCAGGGACTTGAAAGAAAGAATCTGCCCACTGATTGATTTCAGAATTATCATTTGGGTGAGGGAAAGTAGGACCTGATTCATCAAACTTGACATGAATTGTTTCTTCTATGGCTTGTCTTCGTTTGTTGAACACACGGTAGGTTTTAGAGATAGAGGAGTATCCAAGGAAAATTCCATCATCAGACTTAGAATCGAACTTTCCAAGATTATCTTTGTTGTTAAGGATGTAGCAAACACAACCAAAGATATGGAGATGTTCGATTGATGGCTTCCTGTTACGAAAGAGTTCGTAAGGGGTTCTTCTGAAGCGTTTGACTATCAGAGATCTGTTCTGAGTATAGCAAGCAGTATTTACAGCTTCTGCCCAGAACTGAGTGGCAAGATTGGCTTCACTCAGCATAGATCTCGCAGCTTCAATCAGCGTCCTGTTTCGTCTTTCAGCAACACCATTTTGCTGAGGAGTTCTTACAGAGGAGAAGTTTTGAGTGATACCTTTCTGCTCGAAGAAGGTTTCCAGGGTACTGTTTTTTAAATTCAGTTCCGCGGTCACTTCTGATTGATCGAACAGTAAGGTTGTTGAGTCTTTCCATCTTCCTGACAAACAGGATGATTTCTTCAGGAGCATCACTCTTGGCACGAAGAAAGAATACCCAAGTGTATCTAGAATATTCATCAACTATTACCAGAGTGTATTTCTTTCCAGCAATGGATTGGACGTTGATTGGTCCAAAGAGATCCATGTGGAGAAGTTGTAGAGGAGAGCTGATGGAGGAAATTTGCTTGGACTTGAAACTAGCCCTGGTCTGCTTTCCTTTTTCACAAGCTGAACAAAGAGACACCTTTGTGTAGCGAAAGTCAGGAAGACCAATGACCAGGTTGTTGATGCAGAGTTGATTCAGCGTCTTGAAGTTGAGATGAGAAAGACGCTTGTGCCAAAGCCAATTTGTATCAGATGAAGCACGAGATACAAAGCAGAAGTTGTCAGTGGAAGTATTCATGTTGATGATGTAGATATCAGCATGTCTCACTCCAGTGAGAATAACTTCCTTTCTTTTGTTCTTGACTTTGCACTTTTTCTTGGAGAAAGAAACTTTGTGATTCTTATCACACAGTTGACTGATGCTCAGAAGATTATGCATCAGGCCTTCAACATAAGATTATGCATCAGGCCTTCAACATAAGCAACTCTTTTGAAAGTAGTTACTCCGTTGGTCAGTGTGCCATACCCTCGGGTTTGGCCTTTACCGTTTCCGCCAAAGGTCACAGCAGGACCTCTTTCTTCACGGTAGTTAGAGAGGACAGATTTCGAACCAGTCATATGTCAAGAGCATCCACTGTCCAAGTACCAGATGCCCTTATCCTGTAAAGATTAGAGTTTAAGTTTTCTTTGGTACCCATAGAACTATGGATCCAGAAGTATCAGTAGGACTGGTTGAGTCAGTGTCAGCCTTTACTGAAGTATCAGTACAGGAGGCTGGAGTCTTGACTGAAGGAACAGTCTTGACAACCTTCTTTCCTTTGACTGATTTCTCAGTCTTGGGAATCTTCTTTACCTTAGCTGATTTTTCAGCTTTGGTAGCATCAGGACACTTACTCGCAATATGGTCATTTAATCCACAGTGATAACATTTGCGATATTGAAAGCGTTTAGTGGGGTCCAAAAAGTTTTTGAACTTTAGGTGAGCAGGACCAGCACCAAGTATGCCTTTAGCATTGGACATTGGAGGAATTGGTTTCTTCTCCTGAGTCTTTTGCTTCAGGTCAATCTTCAGTCTGGGAGCAGGATTTTGAGAGAAAGATTTTGATCCTGAGACTGAAGGACCACCACCCAGTACTTTGTTCTTGGGTTTAGGACTCTTGGTCTTTGAAGGTGTTACAGTCTTAGATATTTCCTTGACTGTGTTCTTTTTGCTCTTAGGAGCACCTTCAGAGTGTGTGTTAGAAGAAGAAGGAATGTTTTCAGAATCATTAGGAATGGGAATAGAAGAAACAAATTTTCCAAATTTGAGCATGGAACTTTCATATTTAGGTTCTTCATACTTATATCTATGAGTGAATCCAAGACCTCTTTTGCTTTTGTCAGATCTCCCTGAAGCTAATATTTCATCAACTTTTTCAGATGCGTCACTCCATCCTTTGATGGTGACTTTTTCAGCATTTAATTGAGCAAGGGCTTTTTCTTTGGCAGCAAGAGCCAATTCTCTTTCAATACAGAGAGTTTTGTTTACAGTGACCTGGTCCTTATAATTTTCTTCCAAAATGGTAAGCTGTTTTATTTTTTCTTGACATTCTTTGAGTTGTCCTCTAAGATCAATATTCATTTTTTCAGCAGAGGTTTTACCATTAAGGGCTTTGTAGAGATCGAGAGTGACCAGGTCCAACTGAGTTAAGCTTTCAAGAGGGATGAGAGGAATAGGTACCTGACTGGAAGAATCAGTCGCAGAGGTGGAAGCTTCAGGAGTTGTGGAAGAAGAAGCTTCAGGATCCTGAGGAGGAATCTCTTCAGGAACCTCTTCTATCTTAGCCATGAGAGCTAAGGTAGGTTCCTCAATAATGGCCATCAGTGCCACTTGAGTATCTTCCTCATCAGATGAGTCATCAGAGGAGACATCATCCCAGTCGCAGTCTTCTGCGATTAAACCTTTGCCTTTACGCTGAGTTTTCATCTTTTTGTATTTTTCTTTCAGGCGCTGGTATTTGGGATTCTTAGAAGAAGATTTAGCAGAGGAGGGAGCAAACTGACTTTTCCTGTACCTGCAATCATTAGCAAAGTGTCCTTTGCCCTGACAATTGTAGCAGATAGCAGTAGCCTTATCAACAGGGTCTGATTTAGGCTTGTCAGTAATAGTAAGATGTTTCTTTTTGTGGAAGTTTCCCTTTTTGGCAAACTTCTTGAAAGATCTGGTTAAAAGAGCAAGAGATTCATTGAATTCAGGATCTTCTGACATGTCAGAGTCAGAAGATTCTAATTCAGTAATAGTTACAGAAGAAGAAGTGGCAACAGTAGGAACTGAGTCAGAGACCAATGCAACAGAGTTGCTTTTGGTGTCTTTAGAGTCTCTTATGAGATTCTTTTTCAGTTTCTTCTGTTGTTCTCGGTTAAGAAGAATACCGTACAGCTCACTTAGTGTGAGTGTCTTTATGTCCTTTGACATAGTTAAGCAGGAGGTGTAAATTTCCCAATGTTCAGGAAGAGCTTCCATGAACTTGGTAACCACCTCAGAGTTAGAGTAGGTAGTACCGATAGTCTTCAGATCAATCAGAAGACAATTGAATCTCTGATGTAGCTGGGAGAGGGTTTCATCCTTTTGATGAATAAAGCTTTCATACTGTCGAACCAAGAAAATCTTTCTTGATTCCATGAGAACAGCAGTACCTTCATATTGAACACAGAGAGTGTCCCATATCTCCTTAGCAGAGCGAAGGTGACAGACAGAGTGGAATACATCGTCAGGAAGTGACATGGCAATGAGAGACGTAGCCTTAGTGTCAATGTTGACCAGGCGTCTGTCTTCATCATTCCAGTCAGTTACGGGCTTCACCAGCTGCCTTTCAGGAACAGCTGGTTGGCCAGCAGCAGCAGGAATGGGGTGGACGGTTTGTGTAGGCACATGTGGTCCATTTTCCAGAAAGTATGGAATCTGGGGATCAGAACCAGAGAGAAAGAGTTCCATCCTGGTTTTCCAAAGAGAGAAGTTGTCTTTGTTGAACCGAGGAGGCTTTCCAGCAGAGCCGGTATCAAAGTAGTTATCCTTAGCTTGAAGAGCCATAGAATAAGAAGAGAGGATCACAAGATTTTTCTAAGAAGAAAATGAGAGCTTGTATCTGCTCTGATACCACTTGTTGGTCCCAAGTAGGTGACCTTCAAGCTAGGATAGTGTTTGGGATTATAGAAGGGGGGGGGGGGGGTTGAATATAATCACACAATTTTTCACTTTTAAATTCTTGTTATATTAACAATATGAATTTACAAATTGTTGCGGAAATAGAAAAGACAAATAGTCTAAACTAAACAATCTAAGTTCTTTCACTATGCACTAGAGTGAGAAGATTAAGAAAAGAAAGAAGATAGAGGGAATAAAGAAAGAAAGGACTCGAGTAGAATTTGGATGAAGAAGAAGTATGGAGAACATCTCTTCAAGTCCTATTTATACTCAATGCATTAAATGCATGTAGAACCACTTTTGTGTACGTGTCACAATGTAAGTGGTTCTTTGTACTATTTACTATAAACAAATACTCTTTGCATGGTGTGCAAAAGGAGTATGTTTGTAAACAGTTGCCTTGAGGTCTGATAAGTACGGAGGGAACAGTAAAGAGACTGTCCTTATGTACTTTTGTGTCAGTAAAGGCGGATAATCCTTTTGTGCATTAGACTAAGACATTACACTAATCCTTTCAGGATCAGGATACTGATCAGTGACTAGAGTCCTGAAGCTGGTGCTGTTCAGGGTCACTTGTATCCAGATGAACCTTCAGGATGTCATACGATATTGAGCAGCCTGATATCACTGAGTTCCGTCTTCAGATCACGAGCATGCTGTTCCTGTCATCAGCTAAGTCTTCGACGTTGCTGATGGTTCTTTGAGTATGATCTTAATGTCTTCAGGAGGTCTTCACTTCAGTGGATAGGATCAGTAGACTGCAGAACAGACTCGTTCGTTTCCTGATCCTGATCCTGATTACTATAAAATTAGGTTACAGCATAAGTAACATGGAATAACACAGAACAGATTCAGTGATAATTCCTCAAGCTATAACAGAAGTGAAAACCTATTCACTAAGTAAAGATTCAGGATCATTATCATTTCATCAGGTCTTAGGAGAGCTGGATCAACAAATTCCTTTGGCGAAGACAGGTAAGCTGATTTCTCCAAGAGTGTTCATCGGGTCTCCATTGAATCCAATCAGAGTAGTACTTCGTCGTACGATTCCTGATCGTTCGATTCCCATTACTTTAAGAGTATCTGCAAAAATAACGTTAGCTGAACTGCCTCCATCGATCAAAATTCTCTTAGTCGAACAGTTTCCGATTGTCAACTGTATGACTAGAGCGTCATGATGCTTATGATGGACCCCTTGAGTATCGTCTTTGTCGAATGTTATTGTCATTGCATCGACCTCTTTTTCCATCTTCGATTTAACTTCTTCAGGAATAGGTCGTTCGTTTGGACCATCCCGCGCATGTCTTTTAGCAGCAGATAATGTAAGTCCGCATACTTCTGATCCTCCAGTGATGCAGTTCACAACTTTTGTATGAACTGGTGATGCTGGTCGTCCTTGATCTTCTGGAATGACGCCTTTTAGATGTCCCTTAGATTTCAAATATGAAATCTCCTTCTTGAGGCTGATGCATTCATCCGTCGTATGGCCATGGTCTTCATGGAAATCACACCATCTGTTTTGATCTTTGTCTTTGCTTGGTTTATCAGATTTCTTTGGCCATCGTACGTTTGCATCAATCTTTCGTAGCGAATCCACCAAGTCTTTCGATGTACCTGCAAAATTCTAAGTAGATAACTCTGGATAGCGTATTTTAACAGTACCTTTGCTTGGTCGAGCTTTTGACTCATGTCGAGGGTTTCCAATTTTGTTCACTTTTTTGTGCTTAAAATCATGTTTTTGAGCACTAAGAGGTTTCTTTTCAGCAGAATGCTTTCGTCGAAAGAGAGCATCGTCCACTATTCTCATGAAAGCTAGTGTTCTAGCTTGTACGTCGTCGAAGTTTTCTGGAGGGTATTTCGTCAATTCTAGATATAGTCCAGAGGAATCTTCTAGCCCACGCTTGTACGCCTCGATCGCAGTCTTTACATCGCAATTCTTTATTTCAATCATTGCCGCGTTGAATCTGTTGAAGTAGTCGCGGATCGTTTCTCCAGATTTCTGTACGATGTAGTATAGGTCGCTGGTCTGCTTCTCCATCTTACGACTGCTAGCAAACTGTCGGGTGAATTGGTTTACCAATTCTGCGAAGGATCCAATACTCTTTGGCTTTAAGTTGATAAGCCATTGTAATGCTGCTCCTGTTAAGGTTGATCCAAAGCTTTTCCACATGCAAACTTCTTGATATTGTGTCGGTATAGGAACTGTCCACATAAGTTGCTTATATTGTGCTACATGTTCGACTAGATCCGTAATTCCGGAATATTTTGTCGCAAAAGCTGGAATGGTATATTTTTTGGGTACGTCGACAAGAGCTAATTCATCGACGAACGGCGAGGCTTGAAATCCGGTTTTAGGTTCAATTTCGACAGGTACTTGCTGCTCCGGGTAATTTTGTAAGTAACGCGAACAACTTTTGATTCTGTTCTTCCAAGGATTTCAATCGTACGTTTAAAGGGTCTTCGACGGTTATCGGAATTGTTGGGATAAAACCAGAAGAGATTCCGGTGTTGGGTGGTATCGTCGTATGAACAGTAGAACTAGCAGCTGTGGGTATGTGACCAGGGATAGGAATTTGCTGGGATATGTTGTTGAAAGGTCCGAACGTGAATGCGGGTGTGCCTTGAGGCATGGGAGGTGGACCTTGAGGCATAGGTGGTGGGCCTTGAGGTATTGGTGGTGGACCTTGAGGCATAGATGGTCGTACGTTGTTATAATGCTGGTTTACAGTCGATAGAGGTACTGAGGCATTGAACTGTGGTCGAAGTGGTCGCCTCAGATGTTGAGGTGGATAAGGAGGAGGAATAGGCGTCGATGGAACTTGCGAAGCTCGAAGACGCTGGATTTCGTCATTAGCTTGTTGCAATTGTTGTTGTAGAGATGCTATGAATCCGTTATCCATTATCCTGCACAAATATCTCAAAGAGAACTTCGAAGAAAAGGTTAGTACTAAGGCTCACTTTTCACCGAATGAAATTTTTCTCAAAACGGAGCCCCACGGTGGGCGCCAAACTGTTTATGTAAAAAATTACACAACTCGATGTCGTAAGATACTTGTGTGAGGCTTAACCGTCAAGAGAAAGAAATTACACTCAATGATAAGTACGATAAAAATAAAATAAACGAAGAATTTGATGACGCAGGAAAAACCTCTCGAAGGAGGAAAAAACCTGCGGTCGACCTAGGAGGTAAGTCGACAGTGCACTATGATCACCAAACAGGGGTGATGTCCTTCAAGTATACAGCTTTGGTCGTACGATTACAAGAGAAAGAGCAGTGAAATCGAAGGTAAATTACAATGATTAATCAAAGAACAACCAATATAGCACTTGTGAGCTTCGGGTAGACTTCGTGTCTTCAAATATTGACTTGATTCTTCTTATATAGTATCTTGAGAGTAACCGTCCAACGGCATTGTTGTTCATCAATGTCCAAATCGTAACTGTCCAACGGTATTGTTGAAATTTAATGCTCGGAAAGTGACTGTCCAACGGTACTGGTTGAGAGTTAATGTCCAGATTATAACTGCTGCGAGAATCTTGCTTGTAACGGTCTGTCTTGATGTCGTCGGTTTCCATCGAACGATATATAATTTACGATGTGTTCGTTGTAGTGATGAACTCCAACGAGCATAGCATAGTATTCAATCTCAGACTTTCTCAAAGGTGGACAATTGTTAGATATGATAATCAGCTTTCCTGCATCAAAGATATAAAATTCGTATGTTTATTCGTTAGTACTGTCGTACGACATAATAGGCATCGTTCGACTTATTCGATGTATTCGTTCGATGTTCAATGATCTTTGTTCAATAGCTCTTTTAGGTTTTATCTTAGGACCTTATCTTAAAACAGGACCATTGTCCTAACATTTGTCTTACGATTATAGTCGGTCGTCGTGTGATTGTGGATTTTTACCCTAACAGTAACCAACAGCTTGGAAGAAGCATTTGGCACATTGATAGTGGTTGCTCAAGGCACATGACAGGCAACAGGTTCATTCTTCAAGACTTCAAAAATTTTGAAGGTGGACATGTTGCATTTGGAGATAACCCAAAGGCAGGTAAGATCAAAGGAAAAGGTAAGATTTCAAAGGATAGAATGTCCTTTGAAGATGTGTATTTTGTTGAACAGTTGAGATACAATCTGCTAAGTGTCTCACAAGTTTGTGATAAAAGGTATGGAGTCTTCTTCACTGATACTGAGTGTCTTATTCTAGCTCCAGGGTTTAAAATTGATGAAAGTCAAATCTTGTTGAGAACCCCTAGAAAAGACAATGTTTACTGCTTAGACTTAGAGAGAATTCCTTCTAATCAACCTCTAAACTGTTTGTTCTCAAAAGCATCTCATGATGAATCAACCTTATGGCACAGAAGGATGTGTCATATGAATTTTAAAAATATGAACAAGCTGGTCAAAAACAATCTTGTTAGAGGTTTGCCTAGAAAGGAATTTATTTGCAATGACAATTGTGTTGCTTGCCTCAAAGGAAAACAACATAAATCTTCTCACAAGTCTAAGGAAGTAAACAGCATCTCATCACCTCTTCAATTGATTCATATGGACCTTTTTGGACCAACCAATGTGATGAGCATTGGAAAGAAATCTTACTGTCTTGTAATTGTTGATGACTTCTCCAGATTCACTTGGGTTTACTTTCTAAAAACAAAAGATGAGACAAGTGGACTGATCAAATCTTTTGTCACTAGAATAGAAAACCAGGCTAATCTGAAAGTCAAAGTGATCAGATCTAATAATGGTACAGAATTTAAGAATTCTGATATCAATTCTTTTTGTGATGATAAAGGTATTGAGAAGCAATATAGTGCTCCTAGAACTCCTCAACATAATGGTGTTGCTGAAAGGAGGAATAGGACTCTAATTGAGGCTGCCAGATCTCTATTAGCAGATTCCAAATTACCAGTTACTTTTTGGGCTGAAGCAGTGAATACTGCTTGTTATGTGCAAAATAGAATCCTGGTTGTCAAATCTCAAGGGAAAACACCTTATGAAATTTTCAAAAAGAAGAAACCATTTATTGGTTTCTTCAAACCTTTTGGATGCCCTTGTACCATTCTCAATACCAAATCTCATCTGGGTAAGTTTGAAATCAGATCTGAAGAAGGATTTCTAGTTGGCTATGCTACTCAATGTAAAGGATACAGAGTGTTCAACTCTGTTACCAGAATCATTGAAGAGAGTGATAATGTCAAGTGCAATGAACACACACCAAATGCACAAGGTACTGGTCCAGAATGGTTGTTTGATATTGATTCTTTCACTAACTCTTTCAAACTAAGTGAGCAGGATTTTACAGGACCTAGTACAGAACAGGTGTCTGAGGTACAACCTCAATTTGTGATGTTTCCCATGTTGGGTTTTTCGGTGATCCCCGAATCAAACTGATACGAAGAACACTAAATATGCGGAATCGATTTTGGATAAAAACCCGAAAACCACGATTGTTCGTTCTAATCTATTTAAACGTTAATCTAAGAGGAATTGTACCTGGAAAGCTTGAGTTATAATCCACCGGTGATCGACCACACGAACGTTCCTCTAGCAGAACACAAAAACCCGAGCTGACCGGAAAACCGAACTGGTTTTGGATTTGGGGCGGCGCCGAATTGAGAGAGAGAGAGAGAGAGGAGGGATTTTGGTGGAAACTGATTAGTGAATATCAAATTGAATTAATTAATTCTAAAGCCTATAGGGCTTTATTTATAAAGCTTTAAAAGGCAGTGTTTGTATCTAATCCAGTTTCCATAATTATCTGATTTCTTTCTTTATCCTAAAGAAAGAATCTTCTAGATAATTATCTTTATTTAACTAGTTATTCTATTATATATTTATTTTTCCTAATAAATATACAATTCATCTAATTAATTAATAACCCTCAAACTTTGGGATTTCTGACTGAAATTACCCACCTGATTTATAATTAACTATTATAAATCCAATCTCTTCATTTCTGGGTTTTATTTAACCTGTTCGATTTATAGGTCCTCACAGGTGTGACCCTCAAGTGTCTTGTAACATTGGATGTGTAATTATTGGGTTGTCAACTTATGCACATAATTACTAACAGACTCCCACTTGTGCAAGTTGGCAATACCGTCTTGATCACACGGACCTAAGGAAGCCCCTAGACAGGCACTAAGGCTAACCAGGTTACAAGAACTCTTATACCCAGATAGGTGATTTAAACTTTTCCATAAGGAAATAACATTTACGAATCAACTGTTCATAAATTGGGTATATCTTGGCTTTTCCCTTTGCAACACGATATTTCATCTATGAGTATGATCCTGGATTAAGTCAACTCTAAATACTCATGATTCTGTTTCTTGACTATCCGACCTCTACTGATAGGTAAACGACAAAGAACTAATCAGTTCGTTTGGGCATGGCCATGCACTTCATCAGTATATTCAGTCAGTCAAGGGGCCCAGAAATATCTCTCTTCGGAGAAGAGGTGCAAATCCCATCTTGCATATCTGCATTTAACAGCACGGCTTCCGCTGAATCTAGTCACGCCCTTTATAGCCACCCTGTTACGGCGTAGCGGTAGAACGCACTAAGTATCCAGCAGTCCTCATGATATCAAACCAGATACCTCAGGTGATAGGGACAACCACTGTGAGATCCTAGTTATGACAAAATCCAAGAAGTAGTCTCAACCGCGGATCACGTCCGATATTCGCTACTCTATCGAATATCCGTGCAGTTTTTGGTCTACAACGCTTGTAGCTGTTATTCAACCCACTGATCATAACTACCCAAAAACTCACAATGACTTTAACACCCTATTGGGTTCCCACCACAATAAGTTGTCATGGACAATTTTTGAATGAAAGACTGGGAACTAGTCTCATTCCTGTATTACAAAACATGCAAAAAATATAAAAGCGAATTTAAGAGACTAATTTTTGTATAGTCCATAGCACACTCTGTAATAATACTAAAATTAATAGCATCTCTTAATTACCTTTTACTGTGTCTACTCAGCGTTTGTTAAATACTGGTCTAAATGAAGTATCACCCAACTTCAGTTTAAACCCTTTGATTAACGTTTACCAGTTTAATCAAAGTTATAACCAAAAATATTACAAGTTTAACACCTACTGATATTTTATACTTGTTTCAGCTAATTTTGTTTTTGCAAACACTATAAAATAAAATTAGACTTTACTTTACCATATTTCCCTGAACTTGGAGATCTAGACTAACTCTGAGTTCACTGAATATGTAAAGTTAAATTGCAACTTTCCTTAGTTGCAGTGTAGATGATCGTTTTCTATCTGAAAAACAGATTTCTATTTACCACACTGGTAAATTTCTATAAATTTTAAAATCTGATTAATATCTATATTAATTTCTCCAACACAATTATTGATTATTATTTTATAATGTTTCAAAGATATGAAACTATATCTTATCTCCTTTTAAAAGGTAGATCTTAGATCTCATGAATTTATATCCTACCTGGATTATAATTTTGAAATCTATCTAACCAATAATTAGCATATCTATCTTTTATTATTTATCACAAATCTGGATATAGAATGAACTGGGCTCCCACTGACTTTTATGAAAACTAACTATTACTCAAATTAACTATTGACTTAGTCAAAAATTTGACTACTTAGTCAATTCTATTTTAAGTAATCAGAATTTTAGCGTTTATATAAAACTTAACTGAATCTTTTAATCCTGATTCCAAAAGCTTTCGAATTATTTCCTAGTTTTATACATGAACTGATATTATCAACGATTTGTAAGATAATATCCTAAATTCTCTAAGACACATGAGTGATTATCCTTAGATCATAAAATACTTTTATAATCTTTTACTCATTTTATTCAAAAACACATTCCTATAAATATAGTACTTCGTGTGTTTTTTTTAATAGTTTTCATTAAGGTGGCATAGTAATCATCATTATCTAGGATCTAAACTTGAATTAAGTCAAAACCTGACTTTATTCATAATAAGCACAACAGACATTTCAAGACAATAAATTTCAAAACCTTAAAACTTAAGAAACATTCAATTTAAAAATTCCCAAAATAATGTGACCATAAGTACTAAGTAACTGCATAAGTTCTTTAAAATGAAAAACTAAAAATGAAATGTCTTGATAATCTTGATTAACTTTGTGCTTTAGATCCTCGCAATCTCGGGCATTCACTTCTGACCACCTGCAATAAGTTTGCACTAGGCATCAGTATACTTGTACATCATACAAGTAGAAAGTGACAAACTAAGCAATCATAAATTCCTGAGGTTTACATACCTGCTTCATGACGCTTCGGGCAGTTTTGCCTCCAGTGACCGACTTCATTGCATGTGAAGCAACGATTTTCGGTTCTTGCTTTATTAGGCTTAACCTTCTTGCCCTTGCCCTTGCCCTTGATGTTTTCACGAACTTTGGGTGCACTCTGGGTGGCCTGAACTGGACCCTTTCCTTTGCCGGTGCCCCCATGCCCATGCTTCTTCTTTACTCCTCCGTCCCTCACCATTAGTACATCCTTGGTTTTGTTCTTGGCCCCCATATTCAACTCAGCAGTACTAAGCATGGAGTGCAATTCGGCTATTGTTTTCTCCATGTTGTTCATGTTATAGTTGATTACAAAAGGCTTGTAATCTTCTGACAGTGAGTTGAGTATAGTATCCGTTGCTAGCTGCAACGGAACTGGGTGACCGAGTCTCTCCAGGTGATCCATGTGCCGTTTCATCTTCATAACATGGTCACTTATTGAGGTCCCCTTGATCATCTTGCACTCGTTAAAAGCCTTCGTGTCATCGTAACGTTCTGTGCGAGCTTACGTTTGGAACATGTCCCTCAACTGGCGGATCATGTCATAAGCATTTGTGTTTATGAGCCCTGTTTGCAAATCTGGGCTCATAGTTGCAAGCATGAGACAACCGACATCCAGCAAATCATCTGAATGCTTCTTGTGATCATTTCTGGCAGCAGCCGGGGCATTTGCTGGAGGGGCCTCCCCTAGAGGCTCTTCAAGGACATACCATTTCCTTTCGTGTCTGAGCACAATCATCAGATTGCACTCCCAGTCAAGGAAATTGGAGCCGGTGAGTTTATCCTTCTCAAGGATGGAGCGGAGGGAAAGATTATTTGTGTTGGTAACTGTGTTTGCCATCTACATATTTAAAAATTTTGGTTTTTAGCAACTGTGAATAGACTAATTTCCAATAAATATCAATAAACCCTTAAATGATCATTTTATTGGACTAGGATCCTTATTTCATACGCCCTGATGTGCGGAATGTTCTTGCTCCACCAGGCCCAAGTATTATTTCGGTAGGTAAGGACTTTTACCAACGACAATTACTCGTATTATTTAGGTAAGTATTATTTCATACGCCCTGACATGACTCCTAGATCTTTTCGGGACAACGACAATTACTCGTACATGTTTCAGTCCCTCTAAGTGCTTTTTGGCCTGGTACCACCCGGTGAATCTAAACAGAACCAAAACAGATCTCACCATTTCGGGACTTGGACACTTTACTCTGGCCGGTACCACCTGGAGATAATTCGTAGAGTCTTGTTAATCCCCTCCAGCTTCGGTTTGAACGTGGACGTTTAAGGTGTACTCACTTATAATGCCCACGTACCTTACGCCAGAGGTGTCCCTAGATGGGTTGCACTACTGATCTATGATTTAACGGGGTTTTTAATTAATTTTTGAAAAACCTTTTAATGTCCAGTTATCTTAAAATTGTAATTTTTAGAAAACTGATTGTTTAAACAGAAACTGATGTTTAAACTAACTGTTTCAAACATACACTGTTTTAAAACTAACTGTTTTAAAAGGCTCTTGCTAATTAAACTAAATGTTTTAAAAGCATACTTGCTAATCAAAACTAGCTGTTTTGATAGCATGCTAGTTGACCAAAACTAACTGTTTTGTCAACTTACCTTTAAACAATCTATTTTACAATTTTATTGGTTTTAAATAAAATCTGCCGTTTTAAAAGGTTTCGAAAAACAGGCAATTTTAATTATAAAACCTATATAATCTCATGATTTAATCTAGTTTAAAAAAAACTCTCTCTTATTTTAAAACATATACAATCACGAAACCAAAACCAACCACGCAGTTAATAATTATAAGCACACAGATAATTATAGCAACCACGTAGTTTAAAACTTAACTAATTATAGGTTTGCCAACTTTTATTCCTAAGGACCAATAATAACCTATTTTTCTAAAGGATTTCTAACACCTCGTGTAGCTCCCACTGGCTCTCGGCATTCTCGATGGAACTCCAAAAGAAAAGTAAAGCATCTATTCTATGGTCATTATTACAAAAAGAGGGGTTGTAATTGGCACGCAGGCCTCCCCATATTTAACCCAAAAAGTCTAAGTTGGCAAACACTATAATAGACATATACGCAAACATGTATATTTTCAAGCAACTTTGCATTTACATATTAAACGATATAATAAAGCGATAAATAACCTTAGATCCGTTAAAATTATTTCATGATGTTAAACGCAAAACCAGGTTATAACAGATTCGTAAAATTTACTGTTTTATAAACCGCAAATATTTTGAAAAAGATTTTTCTTTTAAAAGGATTTATAAACAATAAAATTACTTTATTAAGCCAAAATCTATTTCATGAAAAATTTGTCTTTCATCAAAAACCAGTATCAAAACGGGTCCTCCGAACAAAACGGTGAGTGGAAAAACGTTAGACCGTAAACTGTGTCGCGGTTTGACCAACTGATCAGAACCATGACACTAACGAGACAAGTCAAACGTTTGGTTTTGATAATTATTCCCTTTAAAATCAATTCTATAAGAAAATTTTAATAATATAAAATTATTTTATAAGACAACAAGGATAAGAGTTAAAAACAACAAATAAAACATTTTGGACCTTGAGCTAAAACCAAAACTGGGCTTTGGACTCACAAAGAAAAACTGGCCCAAAAACATGACCTCGGCCCATTACCAAACTGGTGAGTTTGGGCCCGAAAACGTTTGTGTCGATAGTTACGAATTTTACGAGATAATCCTCTATCACTGGTTATCGATAAACTTGACTGACGAGCAACTATTAACGAGGCCATTATCACCGGTGATGACGGTAACGTGCGAACGCCACCATCACCATGGTCACAAACATAACTAATCGCGACCACCCTTCACCGATTTGTGATTTCGCAACCGGAGAGGATCGGTTGCCGCCCTCATTGCCGCCACCACCACGCTGGTGGTCCGACTTGGCGATCACGAAATCGCCGCTGCCACCATCGAACTCTCACGACGACGGCAGCCCACAGCCACCGTCGACGCTCGGCGATCAACAACAAAAACAACACCACCATCGCCGCCGATCACCACCAATCTGGTGGCGATGCGGTCGGTGAACCAAGACAGTACCATCGCCGCCGATCACTACCGATCTGGTGGCGATCCTTATGTGGCCGTCCATTCAATCAAAAACGACATCATCATCACCGCCGATCACCATCGTTCTGGTGGCGATCCTTGTGTGGCTGTCGCGGATTGACCGATCGAAACAACATCATCTATTTCCGCCGATCGCCACCAATCTGGTGGCGTGGCGGTTGATTGTGACAGAGTTTATAAGCTCAACAAGGCATTATATGGCCTTCATCAGGCTCCAAGGGCATGGTATGACACTTTGTCATCCTACCTGTTAGAGAATGACTTTATCAAAGGTGTGATTGACAAGACTCTGTTCATCAAGAGAGAGAAGAAGGAGATACTGCTGGTTCAGATTTATGTAGATGATATCATTTTTGGATCTACTAAATCCAGCATGTGCACAGAATTTGAAGATCTTATGCATAAAAAGTTCAAGATGAGTGCTATGGGAGAACTGAACTTCTTTCTTGGACTACAAGTTGAACAAAAGGACGTTGGAATCTTCATACATCAATCCAAATATGTAAAGGATATCCTAAACAAATTTGGATTCACAGATGTCAAACCAGCAAGTACACCCATGGAGACACATAAACATCTCATTGTTGATCCTGAAGGAAAGGAAGTAGATGTGCATCATTATAGGTCTATGATTGGGTCATTAATGTATCTAACTGCCTCTAGACCTGATATTATGTTTGATGTTTGTGTATGTGCCAGGTTTCAAGTGCAGCCTAAGGATTCTCACTTGCAGGCTGTAAAAAGGATGTTTAGATACTTAAAAGGACATTTTAAGCTTGGATTATGGTACCCTCATGACTCACCATTTGTTTTGCTTGCTTATACAGATAGTGATTATGGAGGTGCCAACATGGATAGAAAATCCACAACTGGAGGATGTCAGTTTCTAGGATCAAGATTGGTATCTTGGCAGTGTAAGAAACAAACTTCTGTTTCTACCTCTACTGCTGAAGCAGAGTATATTGCAGCTGCTAGCTGCTTGCTCACAGGTTTTATGGATACAGAATCAAATGGTAGACTATGGTTTGACCTTTCTTAACACTCCTATTTACATTGATAATAGTAGTGCAATAAGTATTGTGAATAACCCTGTCAAGCATTCAAAAACAAAACATATCGAGATCAGATTTCATTTCATAAGGGACTGCAATGAGAAGAAATTAATTCAGGTATTAAAAGTTCACACAGATTATCAACTTGCAGATCTGTTTACAAAATCATTTGATATAGGAAGATTTATCTTCCTTATCACCAATGTGGGAATGATTAATCCTGAATAATGTCTATTTTTGCTTAAAGGTGTCTCATATGTAATGTATTTGTATCAATTTCTTTTAGTCTATTAACCTGCTGCTTTGTATAAGGAAAAGTTTGTCTCTGTTGCTCACAGCATAGAAAATACTGCTTGCCAGTTACTCTACTGCTACAGCTAACACTACTGTTGTACACGCGTGAGAACTCTGCTGCTTCTAACCGTTGTATAAAAAGATCAGATGAACCGCCATTTCATTCAATGGACTTTCAAGATTCTTTCTTCCATCTTCTTGCTCTCAAACCCTAACTCAACTCTGTTGATCCATTACCGATTCAATCTGTGTACTCATGGCAACGTTTTACTTTGTAGAGGAGCACAATCGTGTTGCGTATCTAAAGAAGGACAAGAACAATGAGGATTTTCATGAAATCATTGATTTTCTGAAATCCTCTCACATTGCTACTGCTATCACCATTAATCCTCCGATTTACAAGGGTCATATGCAGCAGTTTTGGGATAATACAACTACTGATGATTCAAATGGAGTTCATACCATTTGCAGCAAAGTTGGAGGGCGTCGTTTCACAATCACTGAAGCCAAGATTAGGGCTCATCTTCAGTTGGATGATCTGAATGGTATTACCTCTTTCTCTATTTCTGATGTGTTTGAAAACCTCAAGATGATGGGTTATGAAGGCTCCACTGAAAATCTTAAGTTAGACAAATCTAAATTTTCTCCTCAGTGGAAGTTTTAAGTTCATACACTCATTCACAGCATTTCAAAGAAATCCACCAGTTGGAATGAGTTTAGCAGCACCATTGCGTATGCTTTGATCTGCTTAGCAAACAACCAACGGTTTAATTTTTCAAAAATGATTTTTGATGATATTGCATCTCACATCAAGGCCCTGTTGTTCCAGATTCAAGTTCTAATCAACATGCAATAACTAGAGAATGAATTGAGAAGCCATATGTCATTAATTCTTGGATCAAAGTTTACACACACTAAAACACCAAGAACACACACACTTAAGCACAATGACTCTCTCAATCAATCTCACTTTACAATCATGTACGTATGCATGTTCTACACTTCCAAATGAACTAACTATGGGTATTTATACCCAAACACTCAAACCCTCACACTATTGGAGAATTACACTTTCTACCCTAACTAAACAAAACTATTACAAGTAAAGTAATAAAGCACTAAAACTATAAAGCTTTAACTTTCTTTTAACAACTTTGACTTTGCCTTTGACTTCAACTTTAGCACCATCTTGTGATCTCGGATACAATCTGATTTTGCACCCAGCAATCTCCCCCTTTGGATTCGAGATCACAAAAAGAATTAGGCAAACGTCTTCAAGAAAGCATCAACACTTTGAACACCAAAAATAAGCTTTCTTGAACAATAAGCTTCCGTAATAATCTTTACGAATCAACCAAATCTTCATGAAGCTTTAACAAACTTTGAACGCGAAGCTTTAACGAACGAATCATCTCTTGTCATATCTCGTAATCTTCTCCTTGACCTGACATTTCGGAACCATCTCCCCAAAATGTCTTCAACAACATTTCTCGACATAACATTTCGTATCCATCTCCCTAAAGTATCATCAAAAACATTTCTAAACCATCTCCCCCTTTTTGATGAAATATGGAATAATCATCAAAACTATAGAAATGTATAATCAGATAAACTCATCTCGTAAAGATACAAACATGTGAAAGAACCACCATAGATATCAAAAACCATCTCACATAACCATTTCCCCCTTGTTACTCCAGAATTCCCCTTGTTACTCCAATGAAATACCGTCAATTCCATAAAGTAATCCGAATCTTTTCAAATTCAGATTTAAGTGGAAAATCCTGAAACAACACATGAATCAGTTGGAATGCCTGTGAGAAGCACAAAGCAACTCAGTACAACAAATGCACTATATAAAGAGCTTTAGTGATGATCACTCCCCAGGGCTTCCGTTCAATCATCGCAAATACAAAAAGTATTCCTATGAACGTTCCGACAAAGAAACAAATTCCTTGTGTGTATTTGTGATGAAAGAAAATAAGCATCAAGTGCTTTCATAAGGCTAAAAATGTGAAAACATATCACGACTCGATGTGTAGAAATGAAGTTCGAAGGCAGGGTAGCTTCCTTCTGTTTCAATATCGATTTTCCAAATGAAAACCTGATAGATTATGTGCTGCGTCCCCGTGATGAAATGAAACATCTCCTTGTTAAGAAGGAAATGAGTAGCTAGTGGGGTAAAAACGAGAGTCGGCATTGGGCTTTGCCTTGTTTCAATATCGGTCACCAAAGAATGTGAACCAATAGATTGTGTGGTTGCCCGGCTTAGAAAAGGTTGGTGTAGAGTTTTATGTTTCTTTTAACTCTGTTCTCACACCCTCCAATTCTTTTAAGCATCCTCACATCTAACCAAACTCTCATTCTTTTTTTTTTCGCTCAATCACAATGAGAATAACTCGACCACCTGAGTTATCTCCCCCACTCTTTGATGTAGACCCCTCACTCATTTCTCAAGGATAACTTCTTGGGTAGGATTGCCGGTTCTGGAAATCCATAGAAGTTCTATTAAGCTCACACATCCCGTGAAATAATATTCCTAAACATGAAAGTACAATGATTCATCGAGCGAATCAATGAGCCAATATGAAACATGCTCGAACAAATATATATATATATATGAACAAAATAGGAGCATAAGAATTTCTTCAAACAAGAATATGAAATGAAGAACATGAATGAGATAAACTTGTTTGAGAAAACTGATTCATCATATGATGTGAAATATGTTTATGAAAAATTGTGCTTCACAACAAAATGGATGATTATCTATACGAACGAGATATAGATATAACATTGAAGAACGTATCCAATCAAAGAAACAATGAAGTACAATGAGGAAATATCAAGCGAGCGTATTACCACCAAACAATATGAGCATATAGAGACGTGGTAATAACAAGACAAAAGAAGCTAAACCGGTGTGTATGAATACTTGAAAAGTATATGAAAAGATAATACGCAAGTATTAATCTTTGGAAACACACGGTTAGAAAATATCCGTCAACTCATCATGATATGAAAACTTGAAAAATCACACTTCTAATTCGAAAGAAATCGTTTGAGAATCGAGAAGTGAGTTTGAACATTTAAAAAATAGTATTCATATCTGAAAGTTGTTCGTCTTTCAGATATGTAAGCATTAAAGCTTATTTGAACACTCCCCCTAAAAATAATATCTCTTTCAAGTGAACACAAGGTATGAAAAATGTTTTAACTGTTCATTCCCCAAAAAGAATAATATCGCATTTAAGTACTCCCCCTCAAACAAATATTGAAATTTCTCCCTAACAGTAAGAAGAATACCTTGAAGACCATTGAAGACCGGGTCCTAAACTGAATTATTTAGGAGCCACCGCACATTGAAGATCGGGTTCTGAATTGAGTTATTTAGAAACCACTTGTCATTGAGGAACGGGTCCTAAACTGATATATTTAGGAGCCTCATGCTTGTAGAAACTCCCCCTTGAATAATGCATTAAAGATATGGGGATCTGCAAAAACAAAATCATACAGATTTTGGTATCCACTTGAAAGTGAATCCTCTTTTGTTAAGAGAAGTTGGTTTATAGTTTGGAATGCTGTAAGTACCATACCAACTTTCCGACGAATCTTTTCGAACAAACTTATTTGTTCCACAGTAAGAACAACATATTTTCTTTTGAGATAGTCTGATCATATGATTTACAGAGTAAATTGGATCAGATTTAACAAAAGATTTAGCTTTAAAAACATTGTTCTTTTGAACATTTTGTTTGAGAACAAATAACTTTGGTTTATCTACATTTGGTGTAGACCCTTTAACTCTCCAAACAAACTTACCTTTCTTTGAATGATTTTTACCTGAACCATCAATCTGATGATCATAGAAAAGATTAGAAAGACGAATCTGATTAGTTGGTGTAAAACTTTTTGTTGAAGAAACATCTGCATGAAGAGAACTTGGAGCAGTTTTGAATGAACAAACAGAATCAGCATAATCAACATATGGTGATTGTACTATAACATCGGGACTCTTTGGTTCATTCAAATTAACTTTAAAAACAATATCTTCAAGATCTTTCACCATTGCAGATAAAAGATTCTTTTCTTCAACTGTTTCATCAAGTTTCTTTTTCAGATTAGAACTTATAATCTGTTCTTTCATGATATCAGAAGACAATTCAGATAATCTTAATGTAAGCTTCCTTACTTCTGTCTCAAAAACCCTCTTTTCCTCTTAAAATCATTTTTCTCAAAGGTTGGTTTCTTTAGCTCAACAACCAATTGTTCAAAACCTCTTATCTCATTCTTTAAAAGTTGTTCTTTTCTTTTAAACGCACTTCTTTCATCCGAAAGTTGTACTTCTAAATTAGCAATCTTTTTCCTAAACAGAACACTCTTTTCTTCAAAAGATTTTCTTTCTTTTTCAAAACCTTTACTCTCTTCCTCAAACTCAAACTCAACACATCTATCTTTTTCAACACGAACATTCTTTTTCTTCAAACCTTTCTTCTTACTTTCAAAAACATTCTTCTTTTTCTCAAAATCTTTTCTTTCATTCACAATCTGTCTCTCTAAATCAGAAATCTTCTTCGAAAGTTTATCACTTTTCAACTCAAAAGATTTTCTCTCTTTCTCAAAAACCTTTCTTTCTTCTTCAAAAACCTTTCTTTCATCTTGTAACATCTTTTCAAACTTAACCAACTCACTATCCAAAACATTATTCTTGTTGGTACAAGAATCGGTACAAGACTCAAGAGAATCAAAAACATTCATTCCATCATAAGAGTTGGAATCATCATCATCATAACAACAATTAACATAACATGTTGATTCAGAAAACTCTTTGAAAATCTTGTTTTCTTTTTGCTCATCAAAAACTGATATCTTCAAAGAAAGTTCACCAATCTTAGCTTCAAAAGCTTGTCTTTCTTTCTCAAAGTTACTTCTCTCGATGATCATGATTTTCTCAAAATCATTTACTTGGTTTGAAAGTTCTATCACTCTCGAATGAGAAGCTATAAGTTTGTTTTCAACAACTTTGTTATCTTCATCTAATTCATGAACTTTCTTTTGCAAACATTCATTTTCTTTCCTCAAAGAAGTTACAAGTTTTAAGTTTTGAGCATTTCCAAAAGAATGTTTTAACATTTCATCATGCTCATTTTGAAAATCAATTTTTAAACTTGTAATCACACTTCTTTGGTTAGAAAGTAAATTTTCAAGATTAGTAACTTTAAGAAGAAGATCAGCCTTTTCAGCATTTGATATAGATAAAGTTTGCTGAAGCTCAGTTATCTGTTTTGACAATTCTGAATTCTCCGATTCTTGCCCTTTTTCACTCTGTAATAACTTCTCTAAATCCACAATCTTCATTTCTAACAAAGATTTGTCAGAACTCAACTTTAGATTTTCCATGTTTAGCTCAAAGACACGATGACTGTATGTCATATAATTCTTCCATAATGTATGATAGTCAACAGGCTCTGTCATCTCGACTAATCTACAATAGAACTTGAAAATGATCGATAATTCACTGAAACTGATAGATTTCTTCTGAACTGTTGGAGGTATGCAAATCGGAACACTTCTTTTGATCAAAGATAAGGTTAGTGACAAAAGTCAAAAAGTCAACTAAAAGTCAACCGGTAAATAGTGAAATCCCGAGAAAAAAATATTTTTCAAAAATTTGAAAATTGATTTTGACCGCGAAATTGAAATCTTAGTCCAAAAATACAACCTCTCGGAAATCACCAAAATCTCGAAAAAACCGGCATTTTTCGGGAAAAAATGACCTTAAAAATGACTGAACTTTCTCACCGTAGAATCAGATAAGAAGTCTAAAAAAGTTACCTTAAAAATGACCTTTTTTTTTTTTACTTAAACTAATCCGATTCGGAAAACACTATATTCCGATTCGGATTTTTCAATTTTCCGAATCGGAAAATATGGTTTTCCGAATCGGAAAAATAAACCTGATAGAGTTCCGAGAAAAATTTCGAGTTGGTATTTGGGCAATTTCCGAATCGGAAAATGATGTTTTCCGAATCGGAATTTGACTAATACCAAGTCGGAAAATGAGTAAGATCAGATCTAAACAACAATTCAAGTCCAAAAAAATTTCCGATTCGGAAAATTTCAAAAATCCGATTCGGAAAACTGGTATTTTCCGATTCGGAATTTTTGAATATTCCGATTCGGAAAATATGAACAGAATTCGGAAAAACGAGAAAAAACCGAGCAGAAGGTAAAAAAACTCAAAAATTACTGCTCAAAACACCGAATTTTGACTCAAAATCACTCACAAACACAGTAAAAACATCATTTTAACCATACACAATCAAATTTACATCCAAATCATGATCAAATGAAGAAAATCAAAACTCAAAATACCTCATTTTCAAAAAACATAAAAAAGTCAAGAAATCATACCAAAATCAAGTGAATTTCCAGCTCTGATACCACTTGTTGTTCCAGATTCAAGTTCTAATCAACATGCAATAACTAGAGAATGAATTGAGAAGCCATATGTCATTAATTCTTGGATCAAAGTTTACACACACTAAAACACCAAGAACACACACACACTTAAGCACAATGACTCTCTCAATCAATCTCACTTTACAATCATGTACGTATGCATGTTCTACACTTCCAAATGAACTAACTATGGGTATTTATACCCAAACACTCAAACCCTCACACTATTGGAGAATTACACTTTCTACCCTAACTAAACAAAACTATTACAAGTAAAGTAATAAAGCACTAAAACTATAAAGCTTTAACTTTCTTTTAACAACTTTGACTTTGCCTTTGACTTCAACTTTAGCACCATCTTGTGATCTCGGATACAATCTGATTTTGCACCCAACAGGCCCCTCTTCCCAAAACATCCAAGAAGTTGTTTTTGTGACCCTCGGTTTGTTCAAACTTGTATCAATGCTGAACTACCATGGTTGGCTATCCCTTTGGACATCTACAAGAGGAATGATCCATGCTCTAAGATGTTTGCCTTTCTAAGAAAACCTAACAAAGATTTTTCTGGATCTGTTACCCCCTTATTCCCTACAATGAGAGGCGTAACCCACTCTAAAGATGAGGACTCAGGCTTGCACCCAAATCAATCAAGCACACCCTCTGAGATCCTACCCACATCTTCCACTTCCAAGATCCCTCAAAACCATGTTTCATCAATCCCCAACCCCTCACTCAAATCAGTTTCTACAAGGCATACAGGAGCTCCTTCCTCCTCTATGGCCAATACCCTTGAGCCTCTAAGCCCTTCATTGGAGCACTCTCCAATGGCGTTTTCACAAAGGGATTCCCCCAGAGTTTCTCCCAACTCACATAAGGTGCCCTCTCAGGAGCAGGAAGGGCATGTGGATGGTAACGCTCAACCTACTGCTCATGTACAAGGTACGGGCAGAACAGGTTGAACATCAATAAGACCTTCCCCACGGCAACTCAAGATGAGCAATCATCTAGAGGACCCAGGTGCCAAGAAACCATGGGGGTAGTTGGTGCCTCTGCAAGGCAAAGGACCTCTACTAATTCTTTCAATGATCAATCTAGGGCGGGTAACACCCCTGAACATGGTGAGGATAGATATACCAATGATGAGGTGATGATGACTATGGGAAAACTTGCAGCAGATTGCTCTGAGGCATTGAGTCTTGCTAAATCTCAGGCCACTATGATTGCTGATCTCCAAAAGGTTGTTAAGGTGCAGCAGAAATTGATGTAGGCTGGAGACACACTGCTGCAGGAGCATGATAACTGGTTGGCAATTCAAGCCTCCAAGATCATGTCTCAGAATATGCAAATCTCCATTCTTAGAAGGATGTTGTACTCCTTCATTGCTCAAAAGAAAAGACATCATTTTTCAGGCTGCTCACTCTACTTTCTCAAAGGGGGAGAGTTCTCAAGCCAAGGGGGAGAGTTCTCAAGGTCATGAACAGCAGAATGAAAAGCAGGATGAATATCAGATTGAGAAAGTGATTGAGCATCAGATTGCTAAGAATGAGTCTGAAGGAAGAAGTGAAGCAGAGAAAGATGCTGTGGAGGTACTGCTGGTTGGCCTACCAAATAAAGGAATTTTCTTTTCTGAAAAGAAAGAAATGGAAGAAACACCAGAAACACCAGCAGAATAGGGGAGCAGCAGGGTTGATAAAGGGAAAGGGAAGAAAATAGAAGAGGAGGTAAGTATAAAAAAAACCAGCAATTCCAGTTGAAGTAGAGCATCAGTTATCTATGGCAACAATTAGTGGAATAATGGCTAAAGAACAGGGAAGTGAAAGAGGAGAAGAGGATCCAGACATGAATGCTGTGATTGCAACCATGAAGAGAAAGAAGTCAATAGCTGTCAAGTCAGCTAAGAAAAGGAGAGTTGAAGTGGTGGATGAGGAAGAAAAGGACCCAAGGATTGTGCACTGGGAAACCTTTATGATTGGACAAAATCATGCAATCAGAGTAACCAGAAGCAATGGGAAGGAAGAGATTCACCCAGATCTTGAGAAGATAGCAGAAAAGTTGACTAGAAGGGATATGGATGATATGCATGAGGCTGGAAATAGAATGTATGGAGGAGGCAGAGTGGAAATGAGCACAATGGCCAAGGTCATCATGGAATGTTTGCAATACATGTATGATCCAAAGTCTATGATTCCAAGGGGTGCTGATCTGAAGATTTGGAAGGTACTTCCTTCATCACAGGTGGTGATGTTAAAGTTGTGGGATGGTACTACTGAGTTTCACTTGTTTGAGAAAGAATATCAAATGTCTCTCTTGAAGGTTGAAGGGATTTTAAGAAAAGATAACAAGCATCTGAGATTGAATGAGCTGGAAAAACAGTATGTGGCCAGGGTGAAGGAAATAAGAAGAAGAATGGTAGGAGGAGCTGAGCAGGAGGAAGAAGAATATAATCCTCTAGGTAAGGTGGAAAACTGGAGTGTGATAAGCCAAAGTAATCAATTGTATTACAAGCTAGAAAGGAAGGGAGGATACAAAGATTACTGGAAGTATTTTTCTGATGTTGTGGATCACTGCTCCAGAGAGAATTTGAAGGAAATTTTGGAGTTTGGAATGAATGTGTATGGAGAAGTTATGAATGAAGAGGAGGTGGATGATGCAATGGTTGACAAGATCAAGAAAGCACTTAAGTGGTTGTATATGTTGTTTGATGTGGATAGGGTACAGCATTTGTTTGTTCAAGATTTTGAAGTGCTAAATCAATGGAAGTTGTATGAGAGGTGTGGTGTTTATAGTTTGGTCTATGATGGATCAAAGTGTGAATACTGTTTGGTTGAAGGAGAATACAATCACAGCTTAGTGAAGCTGCAAAAGATGATTGAGAAGGGACTGAGCTGCAGCAGAAGTTCAGAAATGGGTGTTGATTTGGTGAGAAAGGTACTTAATCAACTCCAAAACTTAACTCCTTAAAAGAAGTTAAGTTAGGGGGAGATTGTTGGGTTTAAGCAGTAGAGTGAAACTACTGCTGGTTCAAACTAGCAGCAGGTTGGTGAAACTGCTGCTAAGTCATTAACTCTACTGCTTATAACTCAAAGTGCTGCTGAAGGAGAATAAGTGTTTTTGTGAAGATAATGATCGTGGTGAAGATAAAGATCAGTGAATTACTTAAGACTCAAGTTAATCATTGAAGATAATCACTGAAGATGTTGCAGATAAGGTTGAAGTTTGGATTAAGTTTGTTTTGTTTTTGAACTTATCTGTAATTCTTAGTAGTATATAGCTTGGGTTGAGTCGTCTAGTTTGAGATATACTTTTGATCTTTATTGTTTATAGAATTCTTAGCCTCAAGGTTTTTAATCCCTGCATTAGAGAAGTTTTGCATGTCTGGTGATTCTCTTATGATCATCAGATTGGGGCTTTAGGTTTGTGAACAATATTGAAATACACAAAACAATTTGTGTTGATTCCATTGTGTTACATTCAATTGTTAAAGTTTACTTTTCCGCAAGTTACTTTAATATTCTGAGTTGTGTGAGTTGTGTGAGGAAATCGATCCTGACATGCTCCACATGATCCTCCTTCGATCTCCAATAGATCAGTGTCTCGTCTAAGTATACGATCACTGACCTATTCAACATCGGCCTGCAGACCCGATTCATTAGGTCCAATAAAGTTGTCGGCGCGTTCATCAACCCGAATGGCATCACAATGAACCCGAAATGCCCATATCGAGTACGAAAGGCCGTCTCATGCACCTCCTCTTCTCGAACCTCCAACTGGTGGTACCCTGAGCGAAGATCTATCTTCGAGAACTGCACGGCTCCCTGAAGTTGATCGAAGAGATCGCCGATCCTCGGCAGCGGGTATCTATTCTTTACCGTAAGCTTGGTTAACTATCGGTAATCGATACACATCCGCAACAATTCCTGCATCTCCGGAGGTGCTACCCGGTACAGGTCTTAGCTACCGACACCACCCCTGACTTAGCTTGATCCGGAACTCCACCTGCCTCTCTTAAGGAATGTCAGGCAAGTCATCCGGGAATGCATCTGGATACTCACTGACCCATGGCATGACCACCACCGTCTTCTTCCTTGTTCCAACTCGGCTATCGACCACGTACGCTAAGTAACTGCTACCTCCAAGAAGAACGTGCTTCCTGGCCTTAGCCAAGGTACACATCTTAGGTAATCTCCTTCTTCCGTCTCCTTCGATAGTCAGTTCTCCCCCACTTAGAGGTCAAACTACTACCTGAAGCTTCTCGCAGTCAGTGCGAGCTCAGTTCTGATTCAACCAATCTATCCCAACTACCATTTTATCCTTATACACATCACTACACCAACGTTACTCCTGGTCCGCTACGTACTTCTACTTCTAACAACTCTCTTGCTTACCCTGTCAGAATGTCTAACTCCATCATTGCCTCTTCTGCTGTCAACTGGAACACATGCTCCCGAGTCCGGAGGTATCACCCTTCTTCCTTGCCTCTCCAATTCTAACTCTCTCTGTCCCAAGTTACCTCATGCATCTGGAAAAATCGGCGCACCTTACTGTCACCATAACTTCTCTTATCTTTGGCTCTAACAGTTCAACATACCTGCACACCTTCCTCCCTTCGTTCACGACATACTCTGAACAACAGAGTGATCGCCTCTAGCAACTTGCCAGTAATCTCTTTCACTAACCCGATAGGTTGAACTACCGATAGCGACTCGCTGGTTAGCCTCTCTATCTCTAACTGTGGTACTTTAAGTTCTCCGGAAAGCCAGATACTTGCTCCAACGTCATACTCTCCACTTGTTTCTCTGTCCCTTACCAAACAGTCGACTTCCATCAATCCTTTATGGATCCTCTAAGCAGGCTCACAGCAACCTGACCTCTACTCCCGCCCTGCAACCCAGTGCAGAAAGCATCCTCCGCCCCAGAAATCCGGTGGGTATCAGCCACTGGATCCTTCTTTCCTTCGAAAATCGGCGATTGACATGCCGAGAAGCCTCGCAACTAACTGCTCTAGCCTCAGCAGATTGAGAGCTTACTGCATTACCGACTCATGCGGCCATAATTGCTTCTAAACTGCTGCTAATCACCTGGGTTACTTCTTGCCCTTCACGCTCGAAAATCTAGGAAGGATCTCATAGAGAACTTCTCCTACCTCATCTACTGCACTCTCTAATCCACTGACTATACACATGTAATCTATGCATACAATCATCACACTTTAGAATGACGACTTTAATCCTCATCCTGCCCATAATAGTTCGGGTCAATGACCCGCACTATACCTCTCCTTTCCCAACATGCTTTTGAGTGGTCTATCTTTACCGATTCAACTAACATGTTATTCTAAACACCTCTCTACTTTCCGTCCCATGCAGTCTACTAGCTCAAGTCAACGACCTTAGCTCCCAATTCCCTCCTCATCACATGCTTCTTAGGGGTCTAACTACTTACCTTAAGGACACTCACGAAGATCCTATCATGCTACTACCCCATCCCGACAATCCAGTTGGTTCATAGAACTCCAGTGACTATATCAATTCCCGATATGCACAATGTATTTGCAATGATACGAGCCCTTGTATCATTATAAATACACTCTACATATCTAGCTTCGACACCATCACAAAAATCCCAATCCCCAATTAGTTGCCCCATACATAACCTTTACACTAGAGATTTAATAGCTCGTCTATCAATTCATCACATAACAGGCAACATGCTCTTCTACTCATAGTCAAGTACTACTAGCCTACATCAGGCTTACATGCAATATCTACATTTCAAGCATCTACAATAGTAGTACGTGTTTGTCTATCATGCAATTTCTGCTCAAATACTACACATGCCATAACTTCACATAACGTATCGTACATAAAGCTTTAATAGCTCATCTACCAATTAAGTACATAACAGACATCATGCTCTTTACTCATAACCACATATCTATAAGCCACATACGACATACATGCATTTATACGTTTCATAACAGCTATCATGGAACACATACTCAAATTAAACTGCATAGCACTACTAATTCACATACTAGTGCTCACGTATCACACATGCCACACATTCACATCATACATCTGTACATCCGCTAACACACTAAATCAACATGCTTAACAAGGTAAGGTTAGTGTGCTCACCCCCGTTCTGATGCTCCGGTCCGCAGTTCAGTCTCACTACTCATCTCTCCATAAAACATTTCATACTCATCTCTCTATAAAACATTTCATTTTGGTTACTCTTATTTACGAAAACACAAGCATTTGTTTAAGTATAAGTATCCACCACTTGTGAATACTCGAATCCCTTAAACCTAGGCTCTAATACCAACTTGTAACACCCCAAAACTCAAAACATTCATCATTGACTGAAAGTAACCAAATTCATACAAAATAGCGGAAGCTTGTCCAAACCAACTTTTAAATCTAACAAAAGTTTGAAAGTTTAACCCATAGGTCATACCAACAAAACATAAGTATAAGAGTTTACGGAAAACAAACAATGTTACATTCAAAACCTAAAAGAGCTTAAAGCTTTCACATAACACTTTCTCCAAAAACCTCCTGACTGAACTGCCACCCCGAAGCCTCATTCGGTAGCTCTCTCTTTTCCCTTCCGGGACGTACCTGACACTAAAAAGGATAAACAACAACGGGGTAAGCATAAAGCTTAGTGAGCACACACTTAACCACTTGCCATCATGCACACACAATCACAAGTACATAGCAACTACATACATGTAAGTCTCCGATCCTCCTTACAGCTCAATACCATCAAGGAAAGATAAATGACACTGGTACCAGGCCTCTGCAAATTCCCTAGGGGTATCACTACCACCATAGGTACTCTCCCAAGTCCCCGAAGGAACACATCTCATAATAATTCCCTAGGGGTATTACTACCACCATAGGTACTCTGCCATGTCCCCGAAGGAACGCATACACATAATCACACATGCAATCGTAACCATACATACATAACAACAAGAGTTAAGTGAGGTACTCACCTGTCAAGATGCTAGCAAATCACACCCTCCACAAGCTAACACAATCACTTCGAAACACCTAACCAATCACAAGTACATAACACATCAACATAGCCCAAAAGGACCTCTCGATACTCCATACCGAAACACTAGTCTTAGCCATAGCTAGACTAGTCCAATTGCCCTCAAAATCTAGCCATCAACATCTCATAACATCCCTAACATAAGCCCAAAGTCAAATCCTGAAAAGGGCCGCAAACGAAAAATATCAAAATCACCACAGTGGGTTGCGCGACCTACTTGGGCGACCTCAGGTCGCGGGGCCAGGTCGCGTAACTCACCTGGTCCGACCAATCTCGCTACTTTGCTCGAAAAACACATCCCAAACCCACTTTTCGACTAACACAATCCAAATTACGTTTCTACAACAACTAGGGTCGATAACTAGCGATTACACGCGAGTAATTCAACCCCAAAACATACCAATTACATCAAACGATGATTCTATGATCATCATTATATTCACAACCCTAACCAAGACTACAACTAACCATAACATCAATTAAACACAAATTGGACATAGGAATCATACCTTTAGTGCAATTTGATGTACTTCCTTCGGTAATTGCTTCACAATCACCCTCAATTGAACCCCCTTGGCTTTGTTTCTCCGATGTCGTCCCTCTCTCCCTCTCTCGATCTCTGGAACTATCAAATGAGGGAGTTGAGGGTTTCTAACCCTTTTTGACCACACCCTCCTTACACTTTCACAAATGACACTTCGGCCCCTCGACTCCTAAAACATGCAACCGGGTTAAATAACTAACCAAACACCGCTAAGCTCCAAAACTGAAGACGGGGCGTTACAGTCAAT
>CM058042.1:61000648-61052264 GCA_030169165.1 Centaurea solstitialis | reverse complement strand
TTGATTATATACTGTATTTGTTGGTCCCAAGGGGTGACCTTCAATCTAGAATAGTGTATGGGATTGATAACTCCAAAATTATACATATTTTACTCGCATAAGTTCCCCACTTTTATCTTTAATTGAGAGTATTTTTGATACTGTTTGACTTAAAAAGGTGTAAATCCTAATCTTGTAGGTTTTGGAGGTACTTGTGCGTAAAAGTATAAAAAGAGGGTAAAAAGCGTCAAAAAGGAGACTTTTGTGCAGACTTTGGAAATTCGGATATTTCTTGGCTCCTAAGACGGTTTTTCTTGCTCCCTAAGACAGATAGTCTCCTCCAAAAGACGCATCTTCAGTAGATAAGGAAACAGAATATTCAGGAAAGATCTCCGGAAGCTGGATTTTTACCCCTCGCGCCGCGAAGAGCACTACTCGCGCCGCGAGGCACTTGCTTGCGCCGCGAAGGAATAGCTCGCGCCGCGAAGATCAATTTTTCTCTCAGAAGCTTCCAGAAGATTAGGGTTTGATCGTTGAGTGTTTCGCTCCGCGAAGATGCCGTTTCGCGAACGCGAAAACGGGTCTGACGGGGTTTTTATAAATAAGAGCCTTGGGTCTTCAGTTTTATTAAGCTTAGTTTTAGAAAATCTCTCTCAGATAATTAGTCTAGGGTAGATGGGAGCCGCTTAGGGTTTCCAACCCGAGAAGATGGAGGCTCGATGTGACGACTACGGAGGAGATTCGAGGGAATGCCGCGACAAACCTACTAGTCTTTAGTCGGTTTGTTTACGCATTTATGATCAGTGTGTCTATGTACTGATTCCTTTTCTGTTTTCATTATGGTTTGAATACTTTGGATTTTTATTTTATTAATTAGATGAATGGTTTGTTGAATGTTTATCTTTGATTCCGGTTTGATTCGTATTGTATGGATATTTGAATTCGTTGGTTGGGTGTATCTGTTTGACTTAGATAGATAGACTCCGATAGGTTAATCAACCTCTCTTGACCTTCCCTTCGGAAACCCGGAGAGTTGTGTTAGGTGGTTAGCTCAGACCGAGAGCAGCCAGATAGTAGAATTCCGTACAATAGTGATAGAATTGGGTGACTGGTACTAGACTGCCTGACAATCAGTCTATGTATTAGGACTAGGAATACCAACCTGGTTTATAATCTTAGATTTACATGCTTGGGTGCTATGTGCTTAAATTCTGACAGCAATCATTAATCTATGTCTCATGAAAGTAAACCATAATGAATTCAGTTATCTCCAATGTATGTTTGTTCATCAGTTTTCCACTTCTTGGTTAGGATTTAGTTGTTAATTGTTTTAGTCTTTTCTTTTAAAATACTTTTCCAAAAGCAAAACCCCCAATTTTCTAGATTAATTAATTATAGCTTTAGTTGACATCTAGCTTAACCGTTCCCAGTGGTAAGAACGATACCTGGACTTAGGGGTGTAAACGAGCTGAGCCGAGTCGAGTATTTGGTAGTTCGAGTCGAGTCGTTACTATCTCGAGTCGAGTTTTATTCGAGTCGGGTTTTGACCGGGTTCATTCGAGTCGAGTTTTAATCGAGTTTTGACCGAGTCGATTTCGAGTAGCTCGCGAGTTTTCTTGCATTAATGCCGAGTCGAGCCCAGTATCAGGTAGTTTGAGTCGAGTCCTTAGTATCTCGAGTCGAGTTTTGACCGGGTTCATTCGAGTCGAGTTTTGATCGAGTTTTGACCGAGTCGATCTCGAGTAGCTCGCGAGTTGTCTCGGCTCATTTACACCCCTACCTGGACTTTCCTAAGCTATATTACTCACGATCAGGTACGCTTGCCTGTGAATGTGGTAACAGTGGCTAGGCTTTAAGGGTTAAAACTTGTTTCGCTTTTTATATACGATAATTACCGCATCAGGGATTATAGAAGGGGGGGTTGAATATAATCACACCAAATTTCACTTTTAAATTCTATGTTGTATTAACACTTTGAATTTACAGATTGTTGCGGAAATAGAAAAGACTAAAGTCTAAACTAAACAATCTAAGTTTCTTTCACTATGCACTATAGTGAGAAGACTAAAAAAGATAAGAAATAGAGGGATAAAGAAAGAAAGGATTTGGGTAATAAGATAGGTGAAGAAGAGGTATGGAGAACATCTCTTCACGTCCTATTTATACCCAATGCATTAAATGCATGCAGAATGACTTTTGTGTGCGTGTCACACTCTAAGTGGTCCTTTGTACTATTTACTATAGACAATATCTTTTGCGTGGTGTACAAAAGAGAGCTTATATGAATAGTTGCCTTGAGGTCTGATAAGTACGGAGGGAACAGAAAAGTGACTGTCCTTGTGTACTTTTTGTGTCAGTAAAGGCGTATAATCCTTTTATGCATTAGATTAAGACATTACACTAATCCTTCAGGATCAGGATACTGATCAGTGAGGAATGCCCTGATACTGATGTTGATCAGGGGTCACTATATCCTAATGAGTCTTCAGGATGTCATACGAAATTGAGCAGCCTGCTATCACTGAGTTCCGTCTTCAGATCACGAGCACGTTGTTCCTGTCATCAGCTAATTCTTCGACTTCGCTGATGGTTCTTGAGTATGATCTTAATGTCTTCAGGAGATCTTCACTTTGATGGTCAGGATCAGTAGACTTCAGAACATACTCGTCCATCTCCTGATCCTGATCCTGATAATTATAAATACAAGTTACAACATAATTAACATGGAATAACACTGAACAATCTCAGTGATAATTCCTCAAGCTATAACTAGAAGCAAAGACCTATTCACTAAGTAAAGTAACATGATCATTATCATTTCATCAGGTCTTAGGAGAGCTGGATCAACAATCTCCCCCTAAATGATAATGATAAGACAACAGAGAAATTGTCTTAGTCTAGAAAGTTTAGAAAAAATCTAAGTCTAGATTTAACAGTAGGAAATAGAACTCATAAAGATACATGTCCCATTTACTGTTTTGAGGGAACTTTTTCAGTACTATGCACTAAAATGCATTTCCATTAATCTCATATGATGATTTTACAAGAGTAAAGAAAATACACAAGTACATAAATAAAGTACTGAAAGCAAATTACAAAATTCCTAACTATCAGAAATCAGGCTCTTCCTCCTTAACTTGGATGGTAAGCTGTGTTTCTCCATCTGCTATTCGTTTGTTGAGGATAGATCTGATAGTGCGTACGAATTCCTTGGCGTCCTGGTTGTTCTTTTCTTTGTTCGCCGTGAAGAGGACTGACACCAGGTGTTCAGAGGGTGCTTTGTGTAACTCACTGAATCGTTGGAAACGAAGAATGTTGAAGTTGTCGCCTACACAAATACCATGAACTGGTGCTCTGATGACTTGACCCTCAGAGAGAGTTACTCCTGAAGGAAAGGAGAGATCAAGCATCGAGAGGTCAGTAGGTCTGATGGAAGTTCTTGATCTAGGAACACAAGGAGTGTATCTCCTTGTAGAAGTGCCTGCTGATGGTCTGACAGGAGGCTTTGGCAGTGCTGAAGGAGGTTGGAGCAGGACAACAGGAATTTCTGTTGTTCTTCTGATTCGTGCAATAAGTCCATTGATGAATTCTTCTACTTCAGCCCTGTAGTTCTTGTTGGCTTTGGGAAGTAGGCTTCTGATTTCGTTCCACTCTGACAAGTTGTATCTGTCTAACTTGTCAAGAGTGTGCTGCACGTCCTTCACTCCTGAGCGTTTGACAGTGATCCAGGTTTTACCAGGAGCTCCTCTCTTTCCTCGGGTTCGGTTGAGAGTGACTCCTAAGATTTTAGCACCTCCTTAGCCTGTTCTTCAGTCCTCCTGTTGAAGACTTTCAAAGCAGCCTTCTGTGCGAGTAGAGGATCCGCACTTATTTCGTCGTCTTCCTCGACGAAGTCAAAAGCAAGCTTGCGAGCAGCTTGTGTAGAGAGAAAGGCTTCTCTTTCTTTATTGTCGAGCTCCTCCTGAGCTTTTGTTGACTCCAAAAACTCTTCCTGTGGTAGATAGGCAAACTCGGAGTCCCAAGAGGTACGAAGAGGAATTTTTACTCTTGTACTCTCGAGTTGCTCTATCACAACGTCTAAACGCCCATCCCTGTTCATATTAACAGAAGTGTCAGGGTAATTCTCACCTTCAGAACGAGGAGAGTTAGAGGGGGTGATCTTGGTGAGGATGGAGGAGTTGAAAAATCATCAGAGATGAATTCATCATCTGATGATAGAACAATAGTCTCAGAGGGACCAGGTTGTTCTTCTTGGATTCTGGAGGAGTGATAACACCAAAATTATACATGTTTTGGTTATGCTTAATTGTCTGATTTCGCCCCATTTCTCACCCATTTCTGGTCTAAATACTTACACTTTGGACTTATTCTTACTTTTATAGGTTTTGGAGGCCGTGGAACGAAAAAGTATGGAAAAAGGCGAGAAAACGTAAAAATTGCATAAAGTCAATCCAGTAGCCATTTCGTGTCCGCGAAGTTTCAAGTCTGGCGCCACCAAGTTCGTCAAAGTTGAAATCCAGGGTTTGACCTAGGTGTTTCGCGCCGCGAGGTTGCCGCTTGGCGATCGCGAAACGGGCTCCGAGTCTCTCCTTTTAAATACTGGCCTCCTCCTTCAGTTGAAAAAGAGACATATGAGTGTGTAGTTCTGAATAGTAGAGTCCTTTGGTGTTAGAGAGAGAGAGAGAGTTATTGTGCCGATACGCTGCGGGGTTTGATTCTCGATCATTCGTCGTTGTACTGTCGGTATAATGTCTGTTTCTACTCTTTTGTTTCTGACTCTATGATGTTTAGTGAGTAGTTTTCTGTAGTGGTACTTATTATGGTTGATAAACCTTGTGGATGATGATTTTATGATTAATGTTTATTGGTTTGTTTTTGGTTCATTGAATGTATGTTATGGTTCCGATTTGATTCGTATTGTATGGTTATTTGAACTCGTTGGTTGGGTGTATCTGTTTGACCAAGATAGATAGACTCTGATAGGTTAATCAACCTTTCTTGACCTTCCCTTCGGGACCCGGAGAGTTGTGTTAGGTGGTTACTCGGACTGAGAGCGATCAGATAGTAGAATACCGTGCAATAGAGATAGAATTGGGTGACTGGTACTAGATTGCCTGACAAACAGTCTATGTATTGGGACTAGGAGGACCAAGACCTAGTTGACAGCCATAATAATCACATGCTAGGGTGTCCCTGACTTTAATTCCTACAATAACCAAAACAACCAAACCTTTGGCCAGTCTAAATCATCCACTTGGGGATTCACTATACCATGATAAGTACTACTGTTTTCATTCATATAGTTTTAAATAATCTTTTATTGCTTTCTTAGTTTCTTAGTTAATTTAGTTGTCTTTTAATTAATTAAACCTTTTTCATAAAAACCCCCAAAGCTTTAGGTTAATTAAACTAGTCAAGATTAATAGTCTACAAAACTTGACCGTTCCCAGTGGTAGATACGATACCTGGACTTTCCTACACTATATTACTCACGATCAGGTACGCTTGCCTGTGAATGTGGTAAGACAGTGGCTAGGCATTAGAGGTTAAAACTTGTTTCGCTTTTTATATACGTTAATTACCGCATCAAGGAGGATGCTTCAGAATGAAAGGGGTTAACAGGATTAAAGGGGAGGGATTCATGGTTTAAGGGGGGTAACGGTGAACGTCATTCTACTAACTTCAGCCCTGGTTCGTGCTGAGATACTATTTTCCATAAGGTAAATAAGATCACCAGTGACAGAGCCAAAGTTGACATCCTGATATTGGGGTTCAGGTTGGGTTTCATGTTCAGGGGTTGGTTCAGGTTGGGTTTCAGGTTCAGGTTTAGGGGTTGGTAATTTGGGTGGTTGGTAGACAACGATTTGTAGGTTGTTTGTGGGTGAGTTTTCAGATGAGCTATCTGTTAAGGTGATGGTTTCAGGGTTTGGTTTGGTTTTAGTAAATAAAGAGGAGATGGGAAGATTATCAGAACTAGTAGGGGAGGATGGATGAGTTGTAGACGTACCAGGAGCCTCAGAGTTCTCCCCCTAAGATGGTGCAAGTCCTGGAGTGGGCGTTGGTTTGGGTGCAGCATCCGAAACCTTTTCCACCACGAAAAAGTCGACGTCGTCATCATCATCGTTGTCGTCGTTGTTGGTTCCCTCCTCCTCATCATTGATGTTCCAGTTGCTGGAGGGGGAATAGACGGAATGATCACCAAGCCGACGTTGTTGCAGAGGTGCTGGCTGTCTCTCCCCCTCAACAGGTGCCCTTGCAATGGCAGCTGTTGTGATACACCTCTGAAGGAGAGAGGCCATGTTCGCCTGCAGCTTGGCGTTGGTGATGGTGGTGCCAACCAGGGATTGAAGCATATCCCTGTCAGCGGTTGTGAACGTTGGTGGTGGCGAGCAACAGTGGAGAGGGTGTTCACTACTGAGGAGAGTTCAGTAACCTTTTCCTGAAGGGCATGGAGCCTGGCTTCCTGTGCATCCAATCTCTGCACGACCTCTGACTGAAAGAGGTGAGAGAGTTGGAGCCTGAGTTGATGGCGGTGGTGATGGCAGGCAGGACAATGGCCTTCATGTCCTGAATGGACTCTTGAAGGGTGGAGGAAGAGGTGGCCATCTGTGATACCTTGTCGTGGATGTTGTCCAGACAAGGTATGTTTAAGTACACACCGGTAGGAGGAGAAGCGGCAGCAGTGGCAGCGGCAGTAGCAGCGATGGCCTTGGCTTCAGCAGCAGTAGCAGCAGCCTTAGCAGAGGCAAGCTCTACTTCCATGGCCTGGAGGCGTGCTTTGTGAGCTTCCTCCTGAAGCTGTAGCGTAGCCTTGGCATCCTGCAACGCCCTTTCAGCCGACTGACTGCGAAGCTCTGCCACGCTCAGTTGGCGCTCAGAGTCTGTGATGATGAACTCATCGAAGGGATCATCCTGTTGAAGTTGAGGATGACCCTGAGAGTGCTCAGTAAAAGAACCTGCAGAAGTAGTAGCTAAATGAGCACTAGAGGTCTCAAAAGCTTTCATAGAAGAAGAAACAGGAATAAAGTGCTTAAGTTTATTACCTGAGGTGTGAATGGCATCAGAACGATTGCCATCCAAATTTTCTGAGTGTTCAAGATGAACAACCTCAGGTTCATTTGTGTAGCAGGAGTATTTGCGGGTGAAGAAGATTTAGATAAAGAAGATGGTCTATTAAAGAGTTGAGGGAGGGTAAGGTAGTATTTCTTACCAGCAGCAGCTCCCTTGCCCTTTTTCTTCGACGCCTTGGTCTTGGCGCGTTTGGGCTGAGGTGTAGGTGAGGATCCAGAGGGAGGGGGACGCTTTTGATGCGTCAAGATGTTTGCAGCTGGGGAAGTCAGTACTGGGTTAGCTACTGACATAGCATGCAGAGAATGAGAAGAAGATGGTTTAGATGAGATGAAAGAGAACATACCTAGGACAGGAGGGGAGGCGAGCGTTTCTTCCGTCTCTTGCTCTGGTTCATCGGGGAAGACCAGGACAGCAGAGAAAGGAATATCATCAGGGTGAGGGAGCACCTGATCCAGGAATTTGGGCCCGATGGCATAGTTGTTGAACGTGCCATCAGTGGGGTAATTCTTCTTCATGTGCAGTGCCAGGATGGCAGAGAAGAACCGGGTGTAGGGGTGTTCGCCAACCGCTTGGGTTCCTTGATCTTGTTCACCATATCGTCCCAGATATGGCGAACATAGTCGAACTTCCGCCTGTTGAGAGCGGAGAACACCATGTTCTGAATGGTGGTGGGGAACTGCTCGGTGCTGCCAGTCTTCCCTGTCAGACAGAGACCGAATGTGTTCCAGATGTAGTAGAACGTAGCATTCAGTCCTGTCTTCTTCACAGTGGCAGAAGACTTGTTGATGATGCCTTCCCTTTCAGGCCATTTATAGCCGATGTTGTCCAGAAGGGCGATGATTTCGTCCTTGGTTGGAGGAGGTGGGTATCTCTTCTTTCCAGGGATGTTCAGGACGTTACGGAGAGTCCCTATCCCGAAGGTGACGATCTCATCATTGATCTGAAACTTGATGACCTCCTGCAACTTTCCCTTGGGGATTCTCTCTTGAGCCACCATGGCAGTAGACCACAATTGCAGGAGCAGTGGCTTGTTGGGCTTAGGATTCAGAGTGAATGCAGTTTTCAGTGGACTGCCCAGAAGAAAATCCTTGGCTGGCTGAAGGTATTCTTTGCCTTCAGGAAGATCAAAGAGGCCTACCAGATTGTTGGCCTTGAACTGAAGATCATGTTGAGGCATGATCACCGGGAGGCTTCCTAAAGCAGACAGCAGGGAGGTGGCCTCAACGTTGAGTTGAGTGTCTAGAGAAGCACTTGAAGTAGATCCATTCTGTAAACACCAAAAAGATTAACATATGTGGATGATTAAAAGATCCAAAATATGTATCTTTTCTTCACTTTTCAATGAACATTAAAAATAGTTCATAAAAGTGGTGAAATCCTTTTTACTTAGGAATAGATTAGATACCATAAATCACAGAAAGAATGTGTTTTGGTAGAAAAGAGAACTTCTATTTTGATGAAATATATCATAATAGTGGTTTGATGGTTTTTCTTAAAAGAAATAAGAAAAAGCATATAAACAGTTTTATCAAAAATCTTTGAAGATTTCGGGTAAATCTAAGATCAGATGAAGTGATCTTATGGTTTTTGAAAAACGTTTATCATAATATGTTGTTGTAGATGAATAAAATCAACTTAGAATGTAGAAAGAGCATGAAATCAGACACTTACGTTGATTCTTGAAGAAGAAAGTAGTGTGTGTTCTTGGTGTTCTTGGTGAAACAGACGAGAGAAAATCTTTTCTTGCTTTTAATTTCTTTTGGAGATTAAGAGAGCGTAAAGAGTGAAAAGAGTACGAGTGAGGTTTTTATACCTCGTGGTTAGAGAGAGAAAATGGATGAGAGGGAAAAGAGCGGCTAATTTCAAACGTAATGATGAAAAAATGGGTTCTACGCGCGTTCACGCGCCTGACACACGTAGTGGGGAACAGGAAACATCCCATTATGTGTCTGGCAAGATGAAAAGTTTGTTTTATTCTAAAACCACCTTTTCAGGGGATAATTCCAATTTGATGAAAGATGAAATCTCTTGGAATTTGAGTACTTATCAGATAAGTACTGTTTTAAGAAATCCTCTTATCACATTTAATGCAATAAGGTTTAAGAGTCAGAAATACTTACCTAAGGAGAATCATCAGTATTCGAATTTTGAACATAGATTTTGTAAGTACTGAATAGAGTTATCTCCTGATAAACGTATTCGTCAGGAGTTGTTAGATATGATTCCTGAGAAAACTTATTCTACAGGATCTAACAATGTTATTTCCTGATAAAATTTATTCGTCAGGATTTAACATCCCCAGTTCACTGATGAGCATATTAAAGCGTGTTACATCCAGTGGTTTGGTAAAAAGATCAGCAAGCTGATATTCGGTAGGAACAAAATGGAGTTCAATATCACCATTCATCACGTGATCCCTGATGAAGTGATATCTCACTTCAATGTGCTTTGTCTTGGAGTGTAAGACAGGATTATTCGCGATGGCGATTGCTGAAGTGTTGTCACAGTATATGGGAATTTTGGAAAGTTGTATGTCATAGTCCTGAAGTTGATTTCTCAGCCACAGGACCTGAGCACAACAAATTCCAGCTGCAACATATTCAGCTTCAGCAGTTGATGTGGACACATAATTCTGTTTCTTGCTAGTCCAACTCACCAACTTTCCACCTAGTATGTGACACCCACCAGTGGTGCTTTTCCTGTCGATCTTACATCCTGCAAAGTCACTATCAGAATAAGTCGTTAGATCGAACCATGAGTCTTTGGAGTACCAAAGACCCAGATTAGGAGTTCCCTTCAGATATCTGAAAATCCGCTTTACGGCAGTCAGATGGGATTCTTTGGGTTCAACCTGATAACGAGCACATAAACATGTAGAATACATGATATCAGGACGACTCGCTGTAAGATACAGCAGTGAGCCGATCATTCCTCTATAAAGATGAAAGAATTATGTGCAAGACAGTAACTAGGTTTACCGTGTCCAATGTTATAAGGCACTAGTGGGTCACACTGGTACACACCCGAATAGAGATCAATTGGATTTACTAGTTGTGTGCAATTAAGTAATTGGTATAATTAATTAATTAAGAGAGAAAATAAATAATAGATAGTTTATTTATTATTTATTGAATATATATTAATAGTTAATTAATATATGGAAATGTTTAATTAAAACCTATCGGGCTTAATAATTAAACGGGCTTTTCTATTAGGTTACTGCCATATTTAGTTATATAAATATATGGTAAACCTAATGGTTTTCTCATTGCATCTCATTAGTAACTTAGAGAAAAAGAAAAGCCAAAAAAACCCTTCCTCTCTCTCTCTCTCTCTCCCAAATCGACACACACACACTCAACCGGGTTTTCAGGTTTTCAGTATTTGGTAATCCTAAGGCGGTCTAGCAGCGGTTCTCTGTGGTGGTGCAGTAGCGGTGTATTCCCCGTTAGCGTTCCAGAAATCGTTTGAAAGAACCTTAAAGGTATTGTTCTAAACCCTCTCGTGATTGTATCTAATTCTGTTTAGGTTGGATCTTCTGGATTGGGAATTTCAGTTTTTATTCCGCTCTGCATGTTTTATTGCCTGTAATTCCCAACAGTGGTATCAGAGCCACTTCCTAAACGTTTAGATCTGGTTTATTGTTTGGATTATGTTTTGTTAAAAATTCGAACTTTATCTGTTTGAATTAAAAATCAGATTTTTATCATTTGTCACACGAACACGTTAATCGATGGTTTTTCGGAGTTGATCGCCGGCCACCAAGTCACGGTGGCCTAGCGACGGCTCACGATGGCCGACACCACCGGCCGAACCACTTAGCCTAGTCGAGGCGGTGGCGGCTACGTCGATTGGAAGCCACGGCGATGGCGATGGCGGCTGAATTGCTGCTGTTGCCGGCGCGTACACCGCGGACCACCCGCCAGGCCGCCGGCTGCCTTACGGCCACGCCAGGGCGGCGGCGGTGGTCGGTTTCGCAAATCGCCAAGCCACCGAATGGTGGTGGCAGCGATTGTTGTTGCTGTTGTTCGATGGGACGGCGGCGGCGGAGACTGGTGTTGTCGTCGTTGGTCAAGCCGAGACCACCGAATGGTGGTGGCGCCGGTGTTGCCCAGCGGTGGCAGCAGAAGCGTGGTTGTGGCGGCGGCTATGGCCGTCGTCGCCGGACGAACGGACGAACCACAAACCACCAAGCCGTCCGCCGGCTGCCTTGCGGCCTCGCCGAGCGGCGGCGGTGGCTGTTGTATGTTGATCGCCGGACCAAACCACCGAATGGTGGTGGTCGCACAAGGCGATGGTGGTCGTGATAGGCGGTGGTGGCGAAAGCCGCAGCCGCCGGCTGCAATCCACGGCGGCGATGGCGGCCTTTACCGCTGCTGTCGTCGTAATGGTGAGCGGCGGCGATCGGTGTAACCGGTGGCGGCGGTGGCGACTTTTGGTTGTTATCATCATCGCCGGTGACTGCGTGTTTTTCGATCGTTGATAACCGGTTGTGACGATGGTATCGGATAAGTTTCGTGTGGATAGGGTCGTTTTAACCAGATAGGCCAAAACCCCGGATAAGATTAATTTTACGTTTTTAATTAAAATTAATGTTAAGTAATTATAAAACCAGTTGTGTTTTGTAATACTATTTGTCGTAACTGTTTTGTTTAAACCGTTGGTTGCGAGTGTCATAGCCAAGCCCCATACATGTGGTTGTGTTTTTGTTTTTTAATTTATTATTATACTCTGTTTTGGTAAGGGAGGCCTGCGAGCCATTTACAATCCTTTTATTGTAATTTTATTTTATGTATTTTAAATTACACCGAAGACGGAGAAAACCTTAAAGACAGAGTTTGGAGACACAACCGAGGATGTTGGAGCCAGTGGGAGCGTTCTACCTTCATGCCTTGTGTGTTGCTTATCACTTAGGTTAAAGACCGTCAGTTTAGTGTTGGCTCACTTAACTGACAATAGTTTGGGGCAAAAGCTATGACACAGTGTTTTTATAGTTTTATATAATTGCGTGGTTTGATTTAATTGTGTGGTTGTGATAAAACGTAGTTTTAAATTCTAATGAGATGTTTTATAAAAATCTAGAGGTTCGATTACAGAGTGTTTTTCGAATCAGTTTTTAAAGATAAGGTTTTTGGAAATATAAAACTGGCTAAAAACCCCTTGGGTTTAAAAAATCTTAGATCACGTGAGTGCGACCCACTTTGAGACCCTTTTGGCGTAAGGTACGCGAGTGTTGGAAGTGAGCAAGCCTTGGACATCCGCGTTCAAACCCCAAGTTGAAAGGGGTGTGACAAGTACACCCATTCTCAAGTGGTGCGATCTATTTTGGTTTTGTAACAATTTACCATGTTGTATCGGGCCAAAGCGCACTAGAGGGACTAAATATGCACGAATGTAATATTCGATGTCCCGACGTTTTAGAAGTCGTATTTTCGTTTAAAATGCGATTGGTATAAGAGGTTACCTACCAGAAATAGCATGGGTCGGTTTGTGTGATCAAGCCGCTTACCGACACATGTGAAATATGGATTCTAGTCTAATAAACTTATGTTTCTAAGGGTAATAATTTTATTAGAAGATTTATAATCAAATAAACTAAATCGGAATTTATTCTTTATGTAGATGTCTTATACTACCGTTCCGTTTTATTCACCTGAGGAATCACTTCGCCTGATCATGGGCAAGTGGAAGCTTACGGGCCAAAACTATCCAGTTTGGAAGTTGCATCTTGATAATGTCTTGCGGGCCCAGGATATGGTTTATGTGATCAATAAACCACTGTCACGACCTAAGAGCAATGCCCCTGAAGAGGAATTTGCTGAATACTTTAGATTTATGGCTGATGAATCTGACGTGATGTCTATTCTGTTTTTCTCTGCTTCGCCCGAGTTCACGATCGATCTCAGAGTTAAGTTTTGCCACGAGGTCGTGAAGAGTATAGAAGACCAGGTCGGTTTCTATAATAATAGTGGGAAGTATTTGATCATGAAAGAAATCTTTTCACTGAAGCTAAAAAGAGGCCAATCAGTTAAAGATCATCTCCTAGAGGTAAGGAGACTCTTTAAGTGTTTGTCACGACTTGGATACAAGATGACTCAGGAAGAGCTCGTGTATCTGATGTGGTTCTCACTCCCGAAGGAGATTCATGTCACAGCTAGTGGATACATGGGAGAACCCAGAATGGACGTGGCAAAGGTTCATGAGGACATTTTGGACAGTCTGGAGCCGAAAGAAGCAAGTGCTGAATTCATGGACACTACTGATTGGATTGATGAGCTGCGAGATCTAAGTTGCCCAGAATGTGGTAACCAAGATATCTCTGTCCACTCATTCAACGTTGACCAGATGAACATCGGTATACCCGATGCGCCATGTATCTTTATGATAGATAGTTTGATCAGTTCATATGAATCATGGGTACTTGATACAGGAAGTGGTAACCACATTTGTAATCCTTTACAGGGATTCAAAAGAAGGGAGACCTTGAGGAAGGATCGTTCGAACCTACGAGTCGGTGAAGGCACGATGCTTGTAGCTGAAGCCGTAGGATCTTACAGTCTTAATTTACCCTCGGGTCTAGTTTTGGAACTCGATACTTGTTACTATGTTCCTAAGATGATCAAAAATATTCTTTCTTTTGATTTATTAGTAGACCAAGGTTTTTATTATAAATATGATTATAAAATGATTTCTTGCTTTAAAAATGACATGTTTTATTTCAAAGCAACTCCTTCGAATGGTCTATACATATTAAATCTTCAAGAAAGTAATAACGAAATATATCATATAAGTAAACGATCCAAAGACATCGAGGATCAAACTTACTTCTGGCATTGTCGGCTTGGACATATAAACAAGAAACGCGTAGAATTACTCTAGAAAGGAGGACTTCTAGGGACTTTCGTTTTTAAGCCCTTTAGTAATTGCGAATCTTGTTTGTCTGGCAAAATGACAAAGCATCCTTTCAACAAAGACACTGAAAGGGCTAATGACTTGTTAGAGATCATACACACAGATGTGTGTGGACCTTTTAGTCATGAGGCAAGAGGAGGATACCGGTACTTCATTACCTTTACTGACGATTTCAGTAGGTATGGATATGTCTACCTGATACGACATAAGTCTGAAACTTTTGAAAAATTCAAAAAGTTTCAGAGTGAAGTACAGAATCAACTTGACAGCAAGATCAAGTTCTTGAGGTCAGACCGTGGTGGGGAATATCTTAGCCTGGAATTTGACAGTCATTTGAGAGAGTGTGGGATTGGTTCACAACTCACCCCTCCGTATACACCACAGATGAATGGTGTGTCAGAAAGGAGGAATCGTACCCTGCTTGACATGGTACGATCAATGATGTGTTGTTCCACGTTACCAGTATCATTCTGGGGACACGCGCTCGAAACAGTAGGAAACATACTGAACAAAGTGCCAACTAAATCGGTAGAAAAGACTCCATATGAACTATGGACAGGCAAGAAGCCTAAGTTGTCTTTTCTGAAGATTTGGGGTTGCGAGGTATACGTTAAGCGTACAACCTCGGAGAAACTCAAACCCAAATCAGATAAGTGTATCTTCGTAGGCTATCCCAAGAATTCAATGGGATATTACTTCTATAATCCTAGCGAGAACAAAGTATTTGTGGCTCGCAATGGAGAATTTCTAGAGGAGAAGTTTCTCAATCAAGAGAATACCAGAAATGATATAGACCTACAGATAGTAGAGGAAGATACACCTGTACCGATTGTTGAGCCAGTCACTCAACAAGATAATGTTGAGACTCAACCAAAGACGGTTGAGGAGGTGCAAACACAGGACCTTCGCAGATCCACTAGGATAAGGCAAGAACCAGATAGGTATCTTGGATTTCTAGTCTCCCAGGACGGCGGAGACCTGAATGAGCCTACATCCTATGGAGAAGCTATATCAGGCAGTGAGTCTGAACAATGGCAAGAAGCCATGAAGGCGGAGATGCAGTCCATGTACGACAACCAAGTTTGGGAGTTGACAGATTTACCCCAGCACTGTAAGGCTGTTGGGCGTAAATGGGTTTTCAAGAAGAAAACTGACATGGATGGAAATGTGCACACTTTTAAGGCTAGACTGGTCGCAAAAGGTTTCACGCAAACTCATGGTATTGACTATGATGAGACTTTTTCACCAGTAGCTATGTTAAAGTCCATTAGGATTCTGATGGCCATCTCAGAGTATTTCAACTATGAGATTTGGCAGATGGATGTTAAGACAGCTTTCCTGAACGGGAAGTTAACAGAGGATGTCTACATGCAACAACCAGAAGGTTTTGTAGATCCAAAGAATCTTAATAAAGTGTGCAAGTTGCTAAAATCCATATATGGATTAAAGCAGGCATCCAGGAGCTGGAACTTACACTTTGATGAGCGAATCAAAGAATTTGGTTTTGCCAAAAGTGAGTTTGAGCCATGTGTTTACACTAAGTTCAGTGGGAGCATAGTAACCTTCCTGGTCTTATATGTAGATGATATTCTACTTATTGGAAATGACATACCAACTTTACAGAGTGTTAAAGCTTGGTTAAGCAAATGTTTCCAAATGAAAGACCTTGGAGAAGCCGCATATATACTTGGTATAAAGATCTACAGAAATAGATCTAGGCGGCTTATCGGACTTAGTCAAGGTACATACATTGATAAAGTCCTGAAGCGACTCAGGATGGATGAATCCAAGAAAGGATTTATCCCAATGCAACATGGTATAGTGCTAAGTAAAGCATAGTGTCCCGAATCTAGTCAAGATAAGGACAAGATGAAATCGATATCATATGCTTCGGCAATTGGATCATTATGTATGCCATGTTATGTACCAGACCCGATGTTGTTTACTCAGTAAGTGTTACGAGCAGACACCAGCAGAACCCAGGTGAATCCCATTGGGTAGCTGTCAAGAACATTCTAAAGTACCTGAGGCGTACAAAAGAGATGTTCTTGGTCTTTGGAGGTTCTGAGGATGAGATTAGTGTCACTGGTTATTCAGACGCTAGTTTCCAAACCGACAAAGATGATTACAGATCACATTCAGGGTACGTTTTTACCCTAAACGGAGGTGCGATCTCGTGGAAGAGCTCGAAGCAAGACACGATAGTAGACTCTACCACCGAAGCCGAGTACATTGCAGCTTCAGACGTAGCAAAGGAAGCGGTCTGGCTCAGGAACTTTATCACGGATCTAAGAGTCGTAGCCAGTATCTCTAGACCGGTGGATATTTACTGTGATAACTCTAGGGCTGTGGCGCAAGCTAAAGAGCCTAGAGAACATCACAAGTCGAGACATGTACTGCGGAAGTTTCACCTCATCCGGGAGATTATCGTAAGAGGAGACGTAAGAATATGCAAAATTCCGACGGACGAGAATGTAGCAGATCTGCTAACAAAGCCGCTAGCTAGAGTAAAGCATGAGACACATGCTAATTCCATTGGGATGCAGTACCTGGATACTAGTAGCTAGATTTAGTTTTTGATTATCATTGTGGATTAATTTTTGAGACTTTATATCATGTAAGTTTTATTATTTCACTGTGTGCTGGAAATAAGGAGGATTTTATTCATGATTGTCTCAAATTAACCAGTTTTAGCATATTTAATTATCCCTGATTTTATATACAAGTCTTGTAAGAAAAATCTAAAAGTTCCGTAGCTACTTGTTAAGGTGGGAACCTTAGTAGGGTTGTAACGTTATTATGGGTGTTTGGTGATTTATTCAACGTAACGAATAAAAGCATAAGTGATGTGGCCAAACATTCATAGATACTCAACAGAGTGCTTGAGTATTGGAAGTGACCAGTTTCAAGTCTGCTCCATGGAGCTTATGTCATTAGCATAGACTTGATGATAGGTTGTCCTTAGACCTGAGATATTTGGTCTGGGAATGTGAGGATTGTTGTACTCTTAGCACGTTCTAACGCTACGCCGTAACAGGGTGGCTATACGGGGCGTGACTAGATGCAGCGGAAGCCATGTGACCAGATGCAGATAGTCAAGAAGGGATTTACACCTCTGTAAAAGGAGAGATATTTCCGGGCCCCTTGGCGGTTGAGATTGGCAGAAATGCGTGGCCACGCTCGGATAGAATAACAGTTGTTATTTGGAAAGTTCCGTAACTGCAGGCAATCGAGATCAGAGTCAAGAAAAACTTCAGTTTAAGATTGAAGTCCTCCGCTCCATGTCTAAAACTCACTTTAGAGATATCGCGTGTAAAAGGAATGAACCTGTGTACAATTCTAGCGAGAATTGTTTCTTTGGATATAAGATATCTTATAACCTGGTTAACCTAAGTGTCTGGCTAGGGACCTCCTTAGGCTAATGGTAACAGTTGAGTTACTCGTCTGGCACAAGTGGGAGTCTGAGAGGATTATGTACAAGACAGTAACTAGGTTTACCGTGTCCAATGTTATAAGGCACTAGTGGGTCACACTGCTACACACCCGAATAGAGATCAATTGGATTTACTAGTTGTGTGCAATTAATTAATTGGTATAATTAATTAATTAATTAAGAGAAGAAAATAAATAATAGATAGTTTATTTATTATTTATTGAATATATATTAATAGTTAATTGATATATGGAAAGGTTTAATTAAAACCTATCGGGCATAATAATTAAACGGACTTTTCTATTAGGTTACTGCCATATTTAGTTATATAAATATATGGTAAACCTAATGGTTTTCTCATTGCATCTCATTAGTAACATAGAGAAAAAGAAAAGCCAAAAAAACCCTTCCTCTCTCTCTCCCAAATCGACACATACACACACTCAAGCGGGTTTTCAGGTTTTAAGTATTTGGTAATCCTAAGGCGGTCTAGCAGCGGTTCTCGTGGTGGTGCAGTAGCGGTGTATTCCCCGTTAGCGTTCCAGAAATCGTTTGAAAGAACCCTAAAGATATTGTTCTAAACCCTCTCGTGATTGTATCTAATTCTGTTTAGGTTGGATCTTCTAGATTGGGAATTTCAGTTTTTATTCCGCCGTGCATGTTTTATTGCCTGTAATTCCCAACAAAAGAGTCACATCAACAGGTTTCCCATTGGAATCCTTGTCAAGTGATAGAGGAGGTGCCATTGGAGTCTTCATCGGTGTACATGATGTGAGATCAAATTTCTTCAGCATATCAAGTACATATTTACCTTGATTGATAAAGATTCCCTTTTCACATTGCTTGATCTGAAGTCCTAAAAAGTATGTTAGCTCACCCATCATAGACATTTTATATTCTGTTTTCATGAGCAACTCAAACTTTTCGCAGAGTTTGGGATTGGTTGATCCAAATATAATGTCATCGACATATATCTGGACAAGAAGGATATGCTTAGGATATTTCTTAAGAAATAGAGTGCTATCGATCTTACCACGCTCGAAATCTTTATAGAGAAGAAAGGTTGACAGGGTATCATACCAGGCACGAGGAGCCTGTTTTAACCCATAGAGAGCCTTGTTTAATTTATAAACGTGATCAGGGAACTTAGGGTCAACAAAACCAGGAGGCTGAGCCACATAGAATTCTTCATTGAGTTTTCCATTTAGAAAGGCATTTTTAATGTCCATTTGAAAAACTTTGAAGTTGATATGTGCTGCAAAGGCCAGGAATAGTCGAATTGCTTCGAGCCTAGCCACAGGAGCAAAAGTTTCATCGTAGTCAATGCCCTCTTCCTGCCTGTTACCCTGAGCAACAAGTCGAGCCTTGTTGCGAATAATAGTACCAACTTCATCAAGTTTATTCCTTAAGATCCATTTGGATCCAATGATGGTACATTTTCGAGGTTTAGGGACAAGAAGTCAGACATTGTTTCTAATGAACTCTGCTAGCTCTTCCTGCATGGCAGAGACCCAGGCAGGATCACACAAGGCATCATCTATTTCTTTAGATTCATTTTCAGAGATGAAATTAACATAAAAGACAGACGTTACCAGATTGACGTCGAGTTTTAACACCAGAGGAAAGATTTCCGAGGACCTGATCAATTGGATGATCCTTGGTCCATTGAAGAGCAGGTGGTTGATGCACCTGTCCTGAAGTGGAAGCTTCATTTAACGATGGATCAGGAAGAAGATCTGAAGGAGCAGGAGCAGGTTCACTACCAGTGGATTGAGATAAGTCTTCACTGCTAGTGGGTTGATCAGGTTCAGGTGTGACTTGAGTAATAGGGGTGGCATTTATTACTGGAGGAATGGATATTTGAGAGGGTGGAGGTGGAGTTTCTTCAAAACCGTCAGGAAGTTCTTGAGGAGATGGATCAGCAATGGTGATGCGGTAATTAACGTATATAAAAAGCGAAACAAGTTTTAACCTCTAATGCCTAGCCACTGTCTTACCACATTCACAGGCAAGCGTACCTGATCGTGAGTAATATAGTGTAGGAAAGTCCAGGTATCGTTCTTACCACTAGGAACGGTTAAGCTAGATATCAACTAAAGTTAATTAATTAATCTGGAAAAATGGGGGGTTTTTGCTTTTGGAAAAGTATTTTGAAAGATAAAAGACAATTAAATAAATAAACCTAACCAAGAAGTGGAAAACTGATGAACGGACACACATTGGAGATAAATGAATCCATTATGGTTTACTTTCATAAGACATAGATTAATGATTGTTGTCAGAATTTAAGCACATAGCACCCAAGCATGAATATCTAAGATTATAAACCAGGCTGGTCTACCTAGTCCTCATACATAGACTGGTTGTCAAGCAATCTAGTACAAGTCACCCAATTCTATCACTATTGCACGAAATTCTACTATCTGGCTGCTCTCGGTCCGAGCTACCACCTACCACAACTCTCCGGGTTTCCGAAGGGAAGGTCAAGAAAGGTTGATTAACCTAACGGAGTCTATCTATCTTGGTCAAACAGATACACCCAACCAACAAGTTCAAATAACCATACACTACGAATCAAACTGGAATCAAATATAGCATTCAACAAACCATGCATCTAATTAATAAAATAAAATCCAAAGTATTCAAACCATAATAAAAACAGAAAAGGAATTAGTACATAGACATATTAATCACGAATGCTTAGACAAACCAACTAAAGACTGGTAGGTTTGTCGCAGCATTCCCTCGAATCTCCTCCGTAGTCGTTACATCGAGCCTCCATCTTCTCGGGTTGGAAACCCTAAGCGGCTCCCAACATTTAACCTAATCTGATTCTCTGAACTTCTGGTGAATTTCTGAATGATTGAAACTGAATGACCAAGGCTGTATTTATAAAAACCCCGTCAGACCCGTTTTTGCGTTCGCGAAACGGCATCTTCGCGGAGCGAAACGAGTGACGAACAAACCCTAACTTTCTGGAAGCTTCCGAGTGAGAGAAGTCGAGTTTCGCGGCGCGAGCCCTTTCTTCGCAGCGTGAGCCTTGCTTCACGGCGCGAGAAATGACCTTCGCGGCGCGAGCAGTGTTAAAACCAGCTTCCGAGATCTTCCGGAATATTCTCTTGCCTTATCTACTGAAGATCCGTCTTTTGGAGGAAGTTATCCGTTTTAGAGAGCAAGAAAACAGTCTTAGGAGCCAAGAAAAGTCCGAATTTCCAAAGCTTGCACAGAAGTCTCCTTTTTCACGCTTTTCACCCTCTTTTTACACTTTTACGCACAAGCACCTCCAAAACCTACAAAATTAGGATTTACACCTTTTTAAGTCAAACAGTATCACAGGGACTGATTTATTTCAGAATTGTCTTAAGGGTGAGGGAAGGTAGGACCCGATTCATCAAATCGAACATGAATCGTTTCCTCTATTGATTGTCTTCGTTTGTTAAACACACGGTAAGTTTTGGAGATTGTTGGTCCTAATGGGGTGACCTTCAAGTAAGGATAGTGTATGGGATTATAGAAGGGGGGGTTGAATATAATCACACAAATTTCACTTTTAAATTCTTTGTTGTATTAACAATATGAATTTACAGATTGTTGCGGAAATAGAAAAGACAATAAGTCTAAACTAAACAATCTAAGCTTTCTTTCACTATGCACTAAAGTGAGAAGATGAGAGAAGAAAGAAGATAGAGGGAATAAGAAAGAAAGGATTAGGGTATTTTTAGGATGAAGAAGAAGTACGGAGAACATCTCTTCAAGTCCTATTTATACCCAATGCATTAAATGCATGCAGACTCACTTTTGTGTACGTGTCACAATGTAAGTGGTCCTATGTACTATTTACTATAAACCAATACTCTTTGCATGGTGTGCAAAAGAGGAAGTGTGTAAACAGTTGCCTTGAGGTCTGATAAGTACGGAGGGAACTGTAAAGAGACTGTCCTTATGTACTTTTGTGTCAGTAAAGGCGGATAATCCTTTTGTGCATTAGACTAAGACATTACACTAATCCTTCAGGATCAGGATACCGATCAGTGAGTAGAGTCCTGAAACTGATGTTGTTCAGGGTCACTTGTATCCTGATGAATCTTCAGGATGTCATACGAAATTGATCAGCCTGCTATCACTGAGTTCCGTCTTCAGATCACGAGCATGTTGTTCCTGTCATCAGCTAATTCTTCGACGTCGCTGATGGTTCTTTGAGTATGATCTTGATGTCTTCAGGAGGTCTTCACTTCAGTGGACAGGATCAGTGGACTGCAGAACAGACTCGTTAGTCTCCTGATCCTGATCCTGATGATTATAAAAATAAGTTACAGCATAAGTAACATGGAATAACACTGAACAATTTCAGTGATAATTCCTCAAGCTATAACAGAAGTAAAAACCTATTCACTAAGTAAAGATTCAGGATCATTATCATTTCATCAGGTCTTAGGAGAGCTGGATCAACAATCTCCCCCTAAATGATAATGATAAGACAATGAAGAAATTGTCTAAGTCTAGAAGGAAAGAAAATTTCTAAGTCTAGATGAAACAGTAGGAAATAGAACTCATAAAGGTACATGTCCCATTTACTGTGTTGAGGGATCTTTTTCAGTACTATGATGGAATAAAGTACAATGCACTGAATTGCATTTTCATTAATCTCAATAAGGTTACAAGAGTAAAGAAAATACATGAGTACATAAATGAAGTACTGAAGGAAAAATTACAAAAAAAATTCTAACTATCAGAGTCTTCACTAACTTCTTCAGTCTTAACTTGAATTGGAACAGGAGTATCACTGAAGGCAATTCTATGATCGAGGATAGCTCTGACAGTGCGAATGATTTCTTTATTATCTTGGTTTTTCTTATCCTTTTGAGCGATGAAGAGAACTGATACCAAGTGTTCATATGGTGCTTTGTGTAGCTCGCTGAAACGCTGAAAGCGGAGGATTTTGGAGTTGTCGCTTACACAAATACCATGAACAGGTTCTCTGATAACTTGTCCTTCAGAGAGAGAGACTCTTGTGGGGAAGGAAAGATCAAGCATCGAGAGGTCCAGTGGCTTGATAACAGTCCTGGGCATGCAAGGAGTGGGTCTCCTTGTTGAAGTGCCTGCTGATCTTCGAACAGGAGGCTGAGGCAGTGCTGAAGAAGGTTGGAGTAAGTCATCAGGAATTTCAGTTGTTCTTCTGATGCGTGCTATAAGTCCATTTATGACTTCTTCTACTTCAGCCCTGTAGTTTCTATTGGCTTTTGGAAGTAGGCTTCTGATTTCGTTCCACTCTGACAAGTTGTATCGATCTAACTTGTCAAGAGTGTGTTGCACATCCTTAACTCCTGAGCGTTTGACGGTGATCCAGGTTTTTGCTCTCTTGCCGCGCGTTCGACTGAGATGGATTCCAGAGATAGCAGCACCATGTTTCCTGAGATGTAGACGATCTCGGCACCAGTCAAGCTCTGAGTTCACTTCTTCAGTCTGTTCCTCTGTATTTCTGTTGAAGACCTTCAGCGCGGCCTTCTGTGCTAGTAGAGGATCAGCACTTATTTCGTCGTCTTCTTCTACAAAGTCAGACGCGAGCCGTCTTGCGGCTTGGGCAGAAAGGAATGCTTCCTTTTGCTTTTTATTATGCTCCTCCTGAGCCTGTAGAGCGAGGTCGTACTCCTCCTGTGATAGATAGGCGAACTCGGAGTCCCAAGAGGTACGAAGAGGAATTTTTACTCTTGTACTCTCGAGTCGCTCTATCACGGCGTCTAAACGCCCATCCCAGGTGCACCGGGGTTCTCCCCCTGAGACTGTGCAGGCCCTGGAGTGGGCGTTGATGCAGGAACCTTCTCGACGAAGAAGTCGTCGTCTTCATCATCATCATCATCATCTTCATCCTCATCCTCGTTCGTTCCCCCCTGTTCATTTGTTCTCCAGATGGTGGAGGGGGAATAAACGGAATGGTCTCGCTGCAGGGGCTGTCTCTCCCACTCAACAGGTGCCTGAGCCAAGGCAGCTGTTGAATATTACCTCTGAAGGAGAGAGGCCATATCTGTTTGTAGCTTGCGAGTGATGAAGGAAGAGGAGATCAGGGATTGTAGAATATCCCTGTCTGCGCCCGTGAACGCTGGAGGAGCAGTCGTAATGGCGTTGATGGCATTGGTGAGGCCAGTCACCTGCTCCTGGAGAGCTCGGAGCCCTGCCTCTTGGGCATCCAACCTCTGAACCACTGTTGTTTGGAAAGTGGTGAGAGAGTTGGTGTTGTTGGTGATGATGGTGGAGAGAGCAGGCAGAGCAGTGGCCTTCAGGTCATCAACAGACGCCTGAAGGGAGTTGGAGGAGGTAGCCACTTGGGAAACCTTGTCATGGATAGTATCCAGACAAGGAATCGTGAACGTTACGGCCGTTGGTGGCGGAGTGGCGGCGGCGGCAGCAGCAGTGGCAGTGGCGGCGGTGTCTTCAGCGGCAGTGGCAGCGGCCTTTGCTGTGGCAAGCTCCAGCTCCAAAGCCTGGAGACGTGCCTTGTGCGCATCCTCCTGCTGTTGGAGTTCTGCGCGGGACTCCTGAAGCTGTCGTTCAGCGGACTGACGACGGAGTTCAGCTGCACTCAGATGTCGTTCGGAGTCCGTGAAGACGAAATCATTGAAGGGATCATCCTGGTGTAGTTGAGGATGCCCTTGAGCTGCTGCTCCTAAAGAACCTGTAAAAGAAGTAGCCAAATGAGCACTAGAAGACTCAATAGCTTTCTCAGAAGAAAGAATAGCAATATTGTGCTTAGTAATATTACCTGAGGTTAGGAGGGCATCAGAGCGATTACCCTCCACATTCTCTGAGTGTTCTAGTAGAACAACCTCAGGTTCTTGTGGTTGAAGAGCAGGAGTATCTGCAGGTAAAGAAGTTTTAGATAAAGGGGAAGGTTTATTAAAAATTTGAGGCAGGGTAAGATAGTATTTCTTACCAGCAGGAGCCTTCTTTTTCTTTTGCGCCTTAGACTTGGCGCGTTTAGGTTGGGGAGGAGGAGAGGAGCCAGAGGGAGGTGGGCGCTTCAGGAGTGCAGATGAGGTAGTTGCAGCTGGGGAAGTCAGTATAGGGTTAGCTACTGACATAGCATGCAGAAAAAGAGAAGAAGATGGTTTGGATGAGAGGGAAGAAATCATACCTTGGACAGTAGGAGAGGTGGGTTGCTCTTCTACTTCTGGTTGTGGTTCTGGAACAACCAGAACAGCAGAAAGAGGAACGTCGTCAGGTTTTGGGGAAACCTGGTCCAGGAACTTTACGCCTATGGCGTAGTTGTTGAAGTTGCCTTCTGTTGGGTAGTTAGAACCCATGTGCAGTGCCAGGACGGCAGAGAAGAACCTGGTGTAGGGGACGTTGACCACCCGGGTTCTGTGCTTGATCTTCCTGATCATGTCATCCCAGATGCAGCGAACATAGTCAAACTTGCGATTCTTGATCGCAGAGTAGACCATGTTTTGGATGACAGTGGGGAATTGTTCTGTGCTCCCTGTCTTCCCTGTCAGACAGAGACCTAACGTGTTCCATATATAATAGAACGTAGCGTTCAGCCCTGTCTTGTGGACAGTAGCATCAGTCTTGACTAGAGGGAGGCCTTCTCTCACAGGCCAATTGTAGCATATGGCGTCCAGAAGCTCGATGACTTCGTCAGTAGATGGAGGAGGAGGAAATTTCTCCTTCTTGGGAAATTGGAGGACGTTCCGCAGGGTCCCAATGCCAAAGGAAATGATGTCGTCCTTTATCTGGAACTTGATAACTTCATGCATTTTGCCCTTAGAGTTCCTCTCCTGGGCAGTGGTAGCAGTGGACCAGAGTTGAAGAAGCAGAGGTTTGTTTGGCGCTGTGTTGAGAGTGAAAGCCGTCTTTAGAGGGCTGTTGAGAAGAAAGTCCCTGGCTGGCTTCAGATAGGCCTTGTTGGCTGGTATGTCGAACTGGCCAATGAGATTGTTGGGCTTGAATTGTAGGTCATGCTGAGGGATGACAATCGGTAGGCTTCCAGAAGCGGTGAGTAGAGTGGTGGCCTCAGAGGAGAGCTGGGCGTCAAGTGAAGTTGAAGTAGTAGCAGCCATCCTGTTGAAAAACAAAAATAACATATGTGGATGATTAAGAATCCAAAATATGCATTTTTCTTCACTTTTCAATGAACACAAAATATGTTCATAAAAGTGGTGAAATCCTTTATACTTGGAATAGATTAAATACCAAAATACACAAAAGGAATGTGTTTTGGTATTAAAGAGAACTTCTATTTTGATGAAGATATATCAAAATAGGAGTTTATGATTGTTCTTAAAAGAAATAAGAAAAAATCATATAAACTGTTTTAACAAAAATCATAGAAGATTTTGGGAAAACTAAGATCAAACGAAGTGATCTTAGGGTTTTTTGGAAAAACGTTTATCAAAATAAGTTGTTTTTAGAGAAGAATGTCAACTTAGATTGAGGAATGAACAAAGAGTAAATACACTTACGATGATTCTTGAATAAGAATGTGGTGAGTGTGTTCTTGGTGTTCTTGAGAGTGCAGATTCAAGAGATAAATCTTTTCTTGCTTTTTCTTGCTTGAGTTCTTAGAGAGAGTTTTGTAAGCGTAAAGAGTGAAATGGATTACGAATGAGGTTTTTATACCTCGTGGTAGGAGAGAGAAAATGGATGAGAGAGAAAAGAGCGGCTATTTTCAAACGAAATGATGAAAAAAGAGGTTCTACGCGCGTTCACGCGCCTGACACACGTCGTGGGGAACAGGAAACGTCCCATTACGTGTCAGTGCAGATGAAAAGTTTGTTTTATTTGAAAACTTAAAAACCACCTTTTCAGGGGATAATTCCATTTTGATGAAAGAAGTGTTTTCTTGGAATTAGAGTACTTATCAGATAAGTACTGTTTTGGGAAAATTCTCTTATCACATTTAATGCGATAAGGTTTCAGGAGCAGAGGTACTTACCTGAGAATCATCAGTATTCGGATTTTGAACAAAGATTTTGTAAGTACTGAATAGAGTTATCTCCTGATGAGAGTATTATTCAGGAGTTGTTAAGAAAAGAGTCCCGAGAATAGTTATTCTATAGGATTTAACAACTGTTTGTCCTGATAAACTTCAATCATCAGGATTTAACATCCCAAGTTCACTGATGAGCATATTGAAACGCGTTACATCCAGTGGTTTGGTAAAGAGGTCAGCAAGCTGATATTCAGTAGGGACAAAATGGAGTTCAATATCACCATTCATCACATGATCCCTGATGAAGTGATATCTCACTTCAATGTGCTTTGTCTTGGAGTGTAAGACAGGATTGTTAGCGATGGCGATCGCTGAAGTGTTGTCACAGTAGATAGGAGTTTTAGAAAGTTGTATGTCATAGTCCTGAAGTTGATTTCTCAGCTACAGGACTTGAGCACAATAGATTCCTGCTGCAACATATTCAGCTTCAGCAGTTGAAGTGGACACAGAGTTCTGTTTCTTGCTAGTCCAACTCACCAACTTTCCACCAAGTAGGTGACACCCACCAGTGGTGCTTTTCCTGTCGATCTTACATCCTGCAAAGTCACTATCAGAATAAGCTGTTAGATCGAACCCTGAGTCCTTGGAGTACCAAAGACCCAGATTAGGAGTTCCCTTCAGATATCTGAAGATCCGCTTTACAGCGGTCAGATGGGATTCTTTGGGTTCAGCCTGATAACGAGCACATAAACATGTAGAATACATGATATCAGGGCGACTAGCTGTGAGATACAGCAGAGAGCCGATCATTCCTCTGTATAGAGTCACATCAACAGGTTTCCCTTTGGAATCCTTGTCAAGTGATAGAGGAGGAGCCATTGGAGTCTTCATCGGTGTACAGGATGTGAGATCAAATTTCTTCAGCATCTCATGTACATATTTACCTTGATTGATAAAGATTCCCTTTTCAGATTGCTTGATCTGAAGTCCTAAAAAGAATGTTAGTTCACCCATCATAGACATTTTGTATTCAGATTTCATGAGCAACTCAAACTTTTCGCAGAGTTTGGGATTGGTTGATCCAAAAATAATGTCATCGACATATATCTGGACAAGAAGGATATGCTTAGGATATTTCTTTAGAAATAAAGTGCTATCGATCTTACCACGAACAAAACCTTTAGAGAGAAGAAAGGTTGAAAGGGTATCATACCAGGCACGAGGAGCCTGTTTTAACCCATAGAGAGCCTTGTTTAACTTGTAGACGTGATCAGGGAACTTAGGATCTACAAAACCAGGAGGCTGAGCCACATAGACTTCTTCATTAAGTTTTCCATTCAGAAAGGCATTTTTGATGTCCATCTGATAAACCTTGAAGTTCATATGTGCTACGAAAGCTAGGAAAAGTCGAATTGCTTCGAGCCTAGCCACAGGAGCAAAGGTTTCATCGTAATCAATGCCCTCTTCCTGCCTGTATCCCTGAGCCACAAGACGAGCCTTGTTTCGAATAATCGTACCGATCTCATCAAGTTTATTTCGAAAAATCCACTTGGAACCAATGATAGTACGTTTTCGAGGCCTAGGGACGAGAAGCCAGACATTGTTTCTGATGAATTCTGCTAGCTCTTCCTGCATGGCTGAGACCTAGGAAGGATCACGCAAGGCATCATCTATTTCTTTAGGTTCATTTTCAGAGATGAAATTAACATAAAGACAGACGTTACCAGATTGACGTCGAGTTTTAATGCCAGAGGAAGGATTACCAAGAACTTGATCAATAGGATGATCCTTGGTCCATCGAAGAGCAGGTGGTTGATACACCTGTCCTGAAGTGGAAGCTTCATTTACTGATGGATCAGGGAGAAGATTAGTAGGAGTAGGCTCACTAACAGTGGTTTGAGAGAAGTCTTCACTGTTAGTGGGTTGATCAGGTTCAGTTGGTGATATTTGGGTAATTGGAGTGGCATTTATCAGAGGTGGAGTGTGTATTTTAGTGGGTGGTATAGGAGGATCTTCTTCAAAACCATCAGGAAGGTCTTGAGGAGATGGATCAGCAATAGGAATATCAGGGATTTGAAAGAAAGAATCAGCCCACTGATTTATTTCAGAATTTTCATGAGGGTGAGGAAAGGTAGGACCCGATTCATCAAACTTGACATGAATCGTTTACTCTATGGTTTGTCTTCGTTTGTTGAACACACGGTAGATTTTAGAGATAGAGGAGTATCCAAGGAAGATTCCATCATCAGACTTGGAATCGAACTTTCCAAGGTTATCTTTGTTGTTCAGGATGTAGCAGACACAACCAAAGATATGGAGATGTTCGATTGAGGGTTTCCTGTTACGAAAGAGTTCGTAAGGAGTTCTTCTGAAGCGCTTTACTATCAGGGATCTGTTCTGAGTATAGCAAGCTGTGTTAACAGCTTCTGCCCAGAATTGAGTGGCAAGGTTGGCTTCACTCAACATAGATCGTGCAGCTTCAATCAGGGTTCTGTTTCGTCTTTCAGCAACACCATTTTGCTGAGGAGTTCTCACAGATGAGAAGTTTTGAGAGATACCTTTCTGATCGAAGAAGGTTTCCAGGGTACTATTTTTGAATTCAGTTCCGTGGTCACTTCTGATTGATCGAACAGTAAGGTTGTTGAGTCTTTCCATCTTCCTGACGAACAGAATGATTTCTTCAGGAGCATCACTCTTGGATCGAAGAAAGAACACCCAAGTATATCTGGAATATTCATCAACGATTACCAGAGTATATTTCTTTCCAACGATGGATTGGACGTTGACAGGTCCAAAGAGATCCATGTGGAGAAGTTGTAGAGGAGAGCTGATGGAGGAAATCTGCTTGGACTTGAAGCTAGCCCTGGTCTGTTTCCCTTTCTCACATGCTGAACAAAGAGATACCTTTGTATAGCGAAAGTCAGGAAGACCAACAACTAGATTGTTGATGCAGAGTTGATTTATCGTCTTGAAGTTGAGATGAGAAAGACGCTTGTGCCAAAGCCAATTTGTATCAGAGGAAGCACGAGATACAAAGCAGAAGTTGTCAGTGGAAATATTCATGTTGATGATGTAGATATCAGCATGTCTCACTCCAGTGAGAATAACTTCCTTACGTCTGTTCTTGACTTTGCACTTCTTCTTTAAGAAGGAGACTTTGTGATTCTTATCACACAGTTGACTGATGCTCAGAAGATTATGCATCAGGCCTTCAACATAAGCAACTCTTTTGAACGTAGTTACTCCGTTGGTCAGTGTGCCATACCCTCGGGTTTGGCCTTTACCGTTTCCACCAAAGGTCACAGCAGGACCTCTTTCTTCACGGTACTTAGAGAGGACAGATTTAGAACCAGTCATATGTCGAGAGCATCCACTGTCCAAGTACCAGATGCCCTTATCCTGTAGAATTTAGAGTTTAAGTTTTTCTTGGTACCCATAGGACTATGGATCCAGAATTATCAGTAGGACTGGTGGAGTTAGTGGCAGCCTTAACTGAGTTATCAGTTCTTGAGGCTGGAGTCTTGACTGAGGGGACAGTCTTGACAACCTTCTTTCCTTTGACTGAATTATCAGTTTTAGGATTTTTCTTTACCTTAGCTGATTTTTCAGCTTTGGTAGCATCAGGACACTTACTCGCAATATGGTCATTTAATCCACAGTGATAACATTTGCGATAATTAAAGCGTTTAGTGAAGTCCAGGAAGTCTTTGAACTTCAGATGAGCAGGACCAGTACCAAGTATGCCTTTAGCATTGGACAGAGGAGGAATAGGTTTCTTCTCCTTAGTCTTTTGCTTTAGGTCAATGTGTGTGTTAGAAGAAGAAGAAGTGATGTTTTCAGGAGCATTAGGATCAGGGATAGAAGAAACAAACATTCCAAATTTAAGCATGGAACGATCAGGTCTAGGACATCCACTGGTGAATCCAAGACCCTTTTTGTTTTTAACATTTCTCCCTGAGGCTAATATTTCATCAACCTTTTCAGAGGCGTCACTCCATCCTTTGATGGTGACTTTTTCAGCATTTAACTCAGCCAGGGCTCTTTCTTTGGCAGCAAGAGCCGTTTCTCTTTCAATACAGAGGGTTTTATTAACAGTGACCTGGTCTTTATAGTTTTCTTCCAGAATAGTAAGTTGTTTTATTTTTTCTTGGTACTCTCTGAGTTGATCACGAAGATCAATATTCATTTTCTCAGCAGAGGTTTTACCATTCAGGGTTTTGTAAAGATCAAGAGTAACCAGGTCCAGCTGAGTCAAGCTTTCAAGAGGGACAAGAGGAATCGGTACCTGACTGGGAGAATCAGTCGTAGAAGTAGAAGCTTCAGGAGTCGTAGAGGAGGAAGCTTCAGGAGTCTGAGTAGGAACCTCTTCAGGGACCTCTTCTATCTTAGCCATGAGAGCTAAGGTAGGTTCCTCAATAATGGCCATAAGTGCCACTTGAGTATCTTCCTCATCAGATGAGTCATCAGAGGAGACATCATCCCAATCGCAGTCTTCTGCGATAAGACCTTTACCTTTGCGCTGAATTTTCATCTTCTTGTATTTTTCTTTCAGGCGTTGGTATTTGGGGTTCTTAGAGGAAGATTTGGCAGAAGAGGGAGCAAACTGACTTTTCCTGTACCTGCAATCATTAGCAAAGTGTCCTTTGCCCTGACAGTTGTAGCAGATAGCAGTAGCCTTATCAACAGGCTCTGATTTAGGCTTGTCAGTTATAGAAAGAGGTTTCTTTTTATGGAAGTTTCCCTTTTTGGCAAACTTTTTAAAAGATCTAGTTAATAAAGCAAGAGATTCATTGAAATCAGGATCTTCTGACATGTCAGAGTCAGAGGATTCTAATTCAGTAATAGTTACCGAAGAAGGAGTAGCAACAGTAGGAACTGAATCAGAGACCAGTGCAACAGTGTTACTTTTGGTATCTTTAGTATCTCTTATGAGATTCTTTTTCAGTTTCTTCTGTTGTTCACGGTTTAGAAGAATACCGTACAACTCACTTAGTGTGAGTGTCTTTATGTCTTTTGACATAGTTAAGCAGGAGGTGTAGATTTCCCAATGTTCAGGAAGAGCTTCCATGAACTTGGTAACCACCTCAGAGTTAGGATAGGTAGTACCGATAGTCTTCAGATCAATCAGAAGACAGTTGAATCTCTGATGTAGCTGGGAGAGAGTTTCATCCTTCTGATGAATAAAGCTTTCGTACTATGGAACCAAGAAAATCTTTCTTGATTCAATGAGAACAGCAGTACCTTCATATTGAACACAGAGGGTGTCCCAAATCTCTTTAGCAGAGCGAAGGTGACAGACAGAGTGGAATACATCATCAGGGAGTGACATGGCAATGAGAGACCTAGCCTTAGCGTCAATGTTGACCAGGCGTTTGTCTTCATCATTCCAGTCAGTCACAGGTTTTACCAGTTCCCTTTCAGGTAAAGCTGGTTGGTTGCCTGCAGCAAGAATGGCATGAACGGTTTGTGTGGGCACATGTGGTCCATTTTCCAGAAAGTAAGGAATCTGGGGATCAGAACCAGAAAGAAAGAGTTCCATCCTGGTTTTCCAAAGAGAGAAGTTATCTTTGTTAAACCTTGGAGGTTTTCCAGCAGAGCCGGTATCAAAGTAGTTATCCTTAGCTTGAAGAGCCATGGATTAAGAGAAGAGAGGATCACAAGATTTTTCTTAGAGAAGAAAATGAGAGCTTGTAACTGCTCTGATACCACTTGTTGGTCCCAATGGGGTGACCTTCAAGTAAGGATAGTGTATGGGATTATAGAAGGGGGGGGGGGGTTGAATATAATCACACAAATTTCACTTTTAAATTCTTTGTTGTATTAACAATATGAATTTACAGATTGTTGCGGAAATAGAAAAGACAATAAGTCTAAACTAAACAATCTAAGCTTTCTTTCACTATGCACTAAAGTGAGAAGATGAGAGAAGAAAGAAGATAGAGGGAATAAGAAAGAAAGGATTAGGGTATTTTTAGGATGAAGAAGAAGTATGGAGAACATCTCTTCAAGTCCTATTTATACCCAATGCATTAAATGCATGCAGACTCACTTTTGTGTACGTGTCACAATGTAAGTGGTCCTATGTACTATTTACTATAAACAAATACTCTTTGCATGGTGTGCAAAAGAGGAAGTGTGTAAACAGTTGCCTTGAGGTCTGATAAGTACGGAGGGAACAGTAAAGAGACTGTCCTTATGTACTTTTGTGTCAGTAAAGGCGGATAATCCTTTTGTGCATTAGACTAAGACATTACACTAATCCTTCAGGATCAGGATACTGATCAGTGAGTAGAGTCTTGAAACTGATGTTGTTCAGGGTCACTTATATCCTGATGAATCTTCAGGATGTCATACGAAATTGAGCCGCCTGCTATCACTGAGTTCCGTCTTCAGATCACGAGCATGCTGTTCCTGTCATCAGCTAATTCTTCGACGTCGCTGATGGTTCTTTGAGTATGATCTTGATGTCTTCAGGAGGTCTTCACTTCAGTGGACAGGATCAGTGGACTGCAGAACAGACTCGTTAGTCTCCTGATCCTGATCCTGATGATTATAAAATAAGTTTCAGCATAAGTAACATGGAATAACACTGAACAATTTCAGTGATAATTCCTCAAGCTATAACAGAAGTAAAAACCTATTCACTAAGTAAAGATTCAGGATCATTATCATTTCATCAGATCTTAGGAGAGCTGGATCAACAGAGATAGAGGAATATCCAAGGAAGATTCCATCATCAGACTTGGAATCGAACTTTCCAAGGTTATCTTTGTTGTTCAGGATGTAGCAGACACAATCAAAGATATGGAAATGTTCGATTGATGGTTTCCTGTTACGAAAAAGTTCGTAAGCAGTCTTCCTGAAACGCTTGACTATTAGAGATCTGTTCTAGGTGTAGCAAGCAGTGTTAACAGCTTCAGCCCAGAATTAAGTGGCAAGGTTGGCTTCACTCAACATTGATCGTGCAGCTTCAATCAAGGTTCTGTTTCGTCTTTCTGCAACACTTTTTTGCTGAGGAGTTCTTACAGAGGAGAAGTTCTGGGAGATACTTTTCTCATCAAAGAAGATTTCCAAGGTACTATTTTTGAACTCAGTACCATGGTCACTTCTGATGAAACGAACTGAAAGGTTGTTGAGCTTTTCCATCTTCCTGACGAACATGATGATTTCTTCAGGAGCATCACTCTTGGATCGAAGAAAGAATACCCATGTATATCTGGAGTTTTCATCAATAATTACCAGAGTGTATTTCTTTCCAGCAATGGATTGGACATTAACAGGTCCAAAGAGATCCATGTGGAGAAGTTGAAGAGGAGAACTGATGGAGGAAATCTGCTTGGACTTGAAGCTAGCCCTGGTCAGTTTTCCTTTCTCACATACTGAACAAAGAGATACCTTTGTAAAGCGAAAGTCAGGAAGACCAGTAACAAGGTTGTTGATGGATAGTTGATTCAACGTCTTGAAGTTGAGATGAGAGAGACGCTTGTGCCATAGCCAATTTGTATCAGTAGAAGCACGTGATATAAAGCAGAAGTTGTCAGTGGAAGTATTCATGTTGATGATGTAGATATCAGCTTTTCTAACACCAGTGAGAATAACTTCCTTGCGTCTGTTCTTGACTTTGCACTTTTTCTTTGAGAAAGAAACTTTGTGATTCTTATCACATAGTTGACTGATGCTAAGAAGATTGTGCATCAGGCCTTCAACATAAGCAACTCTCTTGAACGTAGTTACTCCGTTGGTCAGTGTGCCATACCCTCGAGTTTGGCCTTTACCGTTTCCACCAAAGGTCACTGAAGGACCTCTTTCGCCACGGTAGTCAGAGAGGACAGATTTTGAACCAGTCATATGTCATGAGCATCCACTGTCTAGGTACCAGATGCCCTTATCCTGTAAAATTTAGAGTTTAAGTTTTTCTTGGTACCCATAGGACTATGGATCCAGAATTATCAGTAGGTATGGTGGAGTCAGTGACAGCCTTAACTGAATTGTCAGTTTTTGTGGCTGGAGTCTTGACTGAAGAAACAGTCTTGACAACCTTCTTTCCTTTGACTGTTTTATCAGTCTTAGGATTTTTCTTTTCCCTAGCTGATTTTTCAGCTTTGGTAGCATCAGGACACTTACTCGCAATATGGTAATTTAATCCACAGTGATAACATTTGCGATAAAGAAAGCGTTTTGTGGGGTCTAAGAAGTCTTTGAACTTCAGATGAGCAAGACCAGTACCAAGTACACTTTTAGCATTCGACAGAGGAGGAATAGTGTTGATCCAGCTCTCCTAAGACCTGATGAAATGATAATGATCCTGAATCTTTACTTAGTGAATAGGTTTTTACTTCTGTTATAGCTTGAGGAATTATCACTGAGTCTGTTCAGTGTTATTCCATGTTACTTATGCTGTGACTTAATTTTATAGATTTCAGGATCAGGATCAGGAGACTAACGAGTCTGTTCTGCAGTCTACTGATCCTGTCCACTGAAGTGAAGACCTCCTTCTGAAGACATTAAGATCATACAAAAAGAACCATCAGCGACGTCGAAGAAATAGCTGATGACAGGAACAGCATGCTCGTGATCTGAAGACGGAACTCAGTGATAGCAGTCTGTTCACTATCGTATGACATCCTGAAGATTCATCAGGATACACGTGACCCTGAACTTCCCTAGTTTCAGGACTCTAGTCACTGATCAGTATCCTGATCCTGAAGGATTAGAACAATGTCTTAGTCTAATGCACAAAAGGATAATCCGCCTTTTCTGACACAATAGTACATAAGGGCAGTTACTTTACTGTTCCCTCCGTACTTATCAGACCATAAGGCAACTGTTTACAAACATCCTCTTTTGCACACCATGCTAAGAGTATTTGTTTATAGTAAATAGTACAACAGACCACTCACATTGTGACACGTCACAATAGTAGGTCTGCATGCATTTAATGCATGGAGTATAAATAGGACGTGAAGAGATGTTCTCCATACTTCTTCTTCATCCTAAAATACTCAAGTCCTTTCTCTCTTATTCCCTCTATCTTCTTTCTTTATTCTCTTCTCACTTAGTGCATAGTGAAAGAACTTAGATTGTTTAGTTTAGACTAATTGTCTTTTCTATTTCCGCAACAATCTGTAAATTCATATTGTTTATAAAACAAGAATTTAAAAGTGAGAAAATTGTGTGATTATATTCAACCCCCCCTTCTATAATCCCAAACACTATCCTTACTTGAAGGTCACCTACTTGGGACCAACAAGTGGTATCAGAGCAGTTACAAGCTCTCATTTTCTTCTTAAGAAAAATCTTGTGATCCTCTCTCTTCTTATTCTATGGCTCTTCAAGCTAAGGATAACTACTTTGATACCGGCTCTGCTGGAAAGCCTCCTCGGTTTAACAAAGACAACTTCTCTCTTTGGAAAACCAGGATGGAGCTTTTCCTCTCTGGTTCTGATCCCCAGATTCCTTATTTTCTGGAAAACGGACCACATGTGCCTACACAAACCGTCCACCCCATTCCTGCTGCTGGTGGCCAACCTGCTGTTCCTGAAAGAGAGCTGGTAAAGCCCGTAACTGACTGGAATGATGAAGATAGACGCCTGGTCAACATTGACACCAAGGCTAGGTCTCTCATCGCCATGTCACTCCCTGACGATGTATTCCACTCTGTATGTCACCTTCGCTCTGCTAAGGAGATATGGGACACTCTCTGTGTTCAATATGAAGGTACTGCCGTACTCATGGAATCAAGAAAGATTTTCTTGGTTCGTCAGTACGAAAGCTTTATTCATCAGAAGGATGAAACTCTCTCCCAGCTACATCAGAGATTCAACTGTCTTCTGATTGATCTGAAGACCATCGGTACTACCTACTCTAACTCTGAGGTGGTTACCAAGTTCATGGAAGCTCTTCCTGAACATTGGGAAATTTACACCTCCTGCTTAACTATGTCAAAGGACATAAAGACACTCACACTAAGTGAGTTGTACGGTATTCTTCTGAACCGTGAACAACAGAAGAAACTGAAAAAGAATCTCATAAGAGATTCTAAAGAATCCAAAAGCACATCTGTTGCATTGGTTTCTGATTCAGTTCCTCCTGTTGCTGCCACTTCTTCTTCAGTAACTATTACTGAATTAGAATCTTCTGACTCTGACATGTCAGAAGATCCTGAATTCAATGAATCTCTTGCTCTTTTAACCAGATCTTTCAAGAAGTTTGCCAAAAAGGGAAACTTCCATAAAAAGAAACATCTTTCTATTACTGACAAGCCAAAGTCAGATTCTGCTGACAAGGCTACTGCTATCTGCTACAACTGTCAGGGCAAAGGACACTTTGCTAATGATTGCAGGTACAGAAAAAGTCAGTTTGCTCCCTCCTCTGCTAAATCTTCTTCCAAGAACCCCAAATACCAGCGCCTGAAGGAAAAGTACAAAAAGATGAAAACTCAGCGTAAAGGCAAAGGTTTAATCGCAGAAGACTGCGATTGGGATGATGTCTCCTCTGATGACTCGTCTGATGAGGAAGACACTCAAGTGGCACTGATGGCCATTATTGAGGAACCTACCTTAGCTCTCATGGCTAAGATAGAAGAGGTTCCTGAAGAGATTCCTCCTCAGGATCCTGAAGTTTCTTCTTCCACAACTCCTGAAGCTTCCACCTCTGTGACTGATTCTTCCAGTCAGGTACCTATTCCTCTCATCCCTCTTGAAAGCTTAACTCAGTTGGACCTGGTCACTCTCGACCTTTACAAAGCCCTTAATGGTAAAACATCTGCTGAAAAAATGAATATTGATCTTAGAGGACAACTCAAAGAATGTCAAGAAAAATTAAAACAGCTTACCATTTTGGAAGAAAATTATAAGGACCAGGTCACTGTAAACAAAACTCTTTGTATTGAAAGAGAATTGGCTCTTGCTGCCAAAGAGAAGGCCCTTGCCCAATTAAATGCTGAAAAAGTCACCATCAAAGGATGGAGTGACGCCTCTGAAAAAGTTGATGAAATATTAGCTTCAGGGAGGTCTGATAAAAGCAAGAGAGGTCTTGGATTCTTTCGTGGATACAAGAAAGAAGAAACTAAGTCTGATAGTTCCATGCTCAAATTTGGAAAATTTGTTTCTTCTATTCCTCTTCCTAATGCCTCTGAAAACACCCCTTCTTCTTCTTCTTCTTCTAACACTCACCCTGAAGGTGCTCCTAAGAGCAAAAAGAATACAGTTAAGGATAAATCCAAAACTGAAACACCTTCAAAGACCAAGGGTCCTAAACCCAAGAACAAAGTTCTGGGTGGTGGTCCTTCAGTCTCTGGAACTAAGTCTCTTTCTCAGAGTCCCGCTCCCAGACTGAAGATTGACCTGAAGCAAAAGACTCAGGAGAAGAAACCAATTCCTCGAATGTCCAATGCTAAAGGCATACTTGGTGCAGGTCCTGCTCACCTAAAGTTCAAAAACTTTCTGGACCACACTAAACGCTTTCAATATCGCAAATGCTATCACTGTGGATTAAATGACCATATTGCGAGTAAGTGTCCTGATGCTACCAAAGCTGAAAAATCAGCTAAGGTAAAGAAGATTCCCAAGACTGAGAAATCAGTCAAAGGAAAGAAGGTTGTCAAGACTGTTCCTTCAGTCAAGACTCCAGCCTCCTGTACTGATACTTCAGTAAAGGCTGACACTGATTCAACCAGTCCTACTGATACTTCTGGATCCATAGTTCTATGGGTACCAAAGAAAACTTAAACTCTGTATTTTACAGGATAAGGGCATCTGGTACTTGGACAGTGGATGCTCTCGACACATGACTGGTTCTAAATCTGTCCTCACTAACTACCGTGAAGAAAGAGGTCCTGCTGTGACCTTTGGCGGAAACGGTAGAGGCCAAACCCGAGGGTATGGCACTCTGACCAACGGAGTAACTACTTTCAAAAGAGTTGCTTATGTTGAAGGCCTGATGCATAATCTTCTGAGCATCAGTCAACTGTGTGATAAGAATCACAAAGTTTCTTTCTCTAAGAAAAAGTGCAAAGTCAAGAATAGGAGAAAGGAAGTTATTCTCAATGGTGTTAGACATGCAGATATCTACATCATCAATATGAATACTTCCACTGATAACTTCTGTTTCGTATCACGTGCCTCCACTGATATGAATTGGCTCTGGCACAAGCGTCTCTCTCATCTCAACTTCAAGACGCTGAATCAACTCTGCATCAACAACCTGGTTATTGGTCTTCCTGACTTTCGCTATACAAAGGAATCTCTTTGTTCAGCATGTGAGAAAGGAAAACAGACCAGGGCTAGCTTCAAGTCTAAGCAGATTTCCTCCATCAGCTCTCCTCTACAACTTCTCCACATGGATCTCTTTGGACCCGTTAATGTCCAATCCATTGGTGGAAAGAAATATACTCTGGTAATCGTAGATGAATATTCCAGATATACTTGGGTTTTCTTCTTACGTGCCAAGAGTGATGCTCCTGAAGAAATCATCCTGTTTGTCAGGAAGATGGAAAGACTCAACAACCTTACTGTTCGATCAATAAGAAGTGACCATGGGACTGAGTTCAAAAACAGTACCCTGGAATCCTTCTTTGAACAGAAAGGTATCTCTCAAAACTTCTCCTCTGTGAGAACTCCTCAGCAAAATGGTGTTGCTGAAAGACGAAACAGGACGCTGATTGAAGCTGCGAGATCTATGCTGAGTGAAGCCAACCTTGCCACTCAGTTCTGGGCTGAAGCTGTAAATACTGCTTGCTACACTCAGAACAGATCTCTGATTGTCAAGCGTTTCAGAAGAACCGCTTACGAACTCTTTCGTAATAGGAAACCATCAATCGAACATCTCCATATCTTTGGTTGTGTCTGCTACATCCTGAACAACAAAGATAATCTTGGAAAGTTTGATTCCAAATCTGATGATGGAATTTTCCTCGGATACTCATCCATTTCTAAAACTTACCGTGTGTTCAACAAACGAAGACAAACCATTGAGGAAACGATTCATGTCAAGTTTGATGAATCGGGTCCTACCTTTCCTCACCCAAATGATAATACTGAAATCAATCAGTGGGCTGACTCTTTCTTTCAAGTCCCTGAACCTCCTATTGCTGATCCATCTCCTCAAGACCTTCCTGATGGTTTTAAAGATAATCCTATACCACCCACTGATATAACCACTCCACCTCTCATAAATGCCACCCCTATCTCTCAAATCACACCACCTGAACCTGATCAACCCACTAACAGTGAAGACTTCTCTCAAACCACTGTTAGTGAACCCTCTCCTACCAATCTTCTTCCTGATCCATCATCCAATGAAGCATCTACTTCAGGACAGGTGTATCAACCACCTGCTCTCCGATGGACCAAAGATCATCCCATTGATCAAGTTCTTGGAAACCCTTCTTCTGGTGTGAAAACTAGACGTCAGGCTGGTAACGTCTGTCTTTATGTAAATTTTATCTCTGAAAATGAACCTAAAGAAATAGATGATGCTTTGCGTGATCCTGCCTGGGTCTCAGCCATGCAGGAAGAGCTAGCAGAATTCATCAGAAACAATGTCTGGCTTCTCGTCCCTAGGCCTCGAAAACGTACAATCATTGGTTCCAAGTGGATTTTTCGAAATAAACTTGATGAGATTGGTACAATCATTCGAAACAAGGCTCGCCTTGTGGCTCAGGGATACAGGCAGGAAGAGGGCATTGATTACGATGAAACTTTTGCTCCTGTTGCTAGGCTCGAAGCAATTCGACTCTTCCTAGCTTTCGCAGCACATATGAACTTCAAAGTTTATCAGATGGACATTAAAAATGCCTTTCTGAATGGAAAACTTAATGAAGAGGTCTATGTGGCTCAGCCTCCTAGCTTTGTAGATCCTAAGTTCCCTGATCACGTCTACAAGTTAAACAAGGCTCTCTATGGGTTAAAACAGGCTCCTCGTGCCTGGTATGATACCCTCTCAACCTTTCTTCTCTCTAAAGGTTTTGTTCGTGGAAAGATTGATAGCACTTTATTTCTGAAGAAATATCCTAAGCATATCCTTCTTGTCCAGATATATGTCGATGACATTATCTTTGGATCCACAAATCCCAAACTCTGCGAAAAGTTTGAGTTGCTCATGAAATCTGAATATAAAATGTCTATGATGGGCGAACTAACATTCTTTTTAGGACTTCAGATCAAGCAATCTGAAAAGGGAATTTTCATCAATCAAGGTAAATACGTACATGAGATGCTGAAGAAATTTGATCTCACATCCTGTACACCGATGAAGACTCCAATGGCTCCTCCTCTGTCTCTTGACAAGGATTCCAAAGGGAAACCTGTTGATGTGACTCTCTATAGAGGAATGATTGGCTCACTGCTGTATCTTACAGCGAGTCGTCCTGATATCATGTATTCTACATGTCTCTGTGCTCGTTATCAGGCTGAACCCAAAGAATCCCATCTGACCGCTGTAAAGCGGATCTTCAGATACCTGAAGGGAACTCCTAACATGGGTCTTTGGTACTCCAAGGACTCAGGGTTCGATCTAACAGCTTATTCTGATAGTGACTTTGCAGGATGTAAGATCGACAGGAAAAGCACTACTGGTGGCTGTCACCTATTAGGTGGCAAGTTGGTGAGTTGGACTAGCAAGAAGCAGAACTCTGTGTCCACATCAACTGCTGAAGCTGAATATGTTGCAGCAGGAATATGTTGTGCTCAGGTCCTGTGGCTGAGAAATCAACTTCAGGACTATGACATACAACTCTCCAAAATTCCTATCTACTGTGACAACACTTCAGCAATAGCCATTGCTAACAACCCTGTCTTACACTCTAAGACAAAGCACATTGAAGTGAGATATCACTTCATCAGGGATCATGTGATGAATGGTTATATTGAACTCCATTTTGTCCCTACTGAATATCAGCTTGCTGACCTCTTTACCAAACCACTGGATGTGACGCGTTTTAATATGCTCCTCAGTGAACTTGGGATGTTAAATCCTGAAGAATAGAAGTTCTCAGGACAAACAGTTGTTAAAGTCCTTATATTCTCTCAGGACCTCTTTTAATAACAACTCCTGAATAACTCTTCTTCAGAGGATGACTCTATTCAGTACTTACAAAATCTTTGTTCAATATCCAAATACTGATGATTCTCAGGTAAGTATTTCTTCCCTCTGCTACTGAAACCTTATCGCATTAAATGTGATAAGAGGATTTTCCCAAAACAGTACTTATCTGATAAGTACTCTGATTCCAATAAACCATATCTTTCACCAAAATGGAATCATCCCCTGAAAAGGTGGTTTTTAGTTTTTCAAATAAAACAAACCTTTCATCTGCACTGACACGTAATGGGACGTTTCCTGTTCCCCACTACGTGTGTCAGGCGCGTGAACGCGCGTAGAACTCCCATTTTCATCATTACGTTTGAATTTAGCCGCTCTTTTCTCTCTCATCCATTTTCTCTCTCCTACCACGAGGTATAAAAACCTCATTCGTAATCCTTTTCACTCTTTTCGCTCACATAATACTCTCTAAGCATTCAAGCAAGAAAAAGCAAGAATCTGCATTCTCAAGAACACCAAGAACACACACTTACCACTTCTCTAACAAGATCAACGTAAGTTTCCTAATGTTCTTTGTTCTTTCCAACATCTAAGTTGGTATTCTTCTCTAAACAACTTATTTTGATAAACGTTTTTCCAAAAACCCTAAGATCACTTCGTTTGATCTTAGTTTTCCCAAAATCTTCTAAGATTTTTTGTTAAAAACATGTTTAAAAATGATTTTTCTATATTTCTTTTAAGAACAGTCATAAACTCCTATTTTTGATATCTATTCATCAAAATAGAAGTTCTTTTTAATACCAAAACACATTCCTTTTGTGTATTTTGGTATCTAATCTATTCTAAGTATAAAGGATTTCACCATTTTTATGAACATATTTTGTGTTCATTGAAAAATGAAGAAAAAATGCATATTTTGGACTCTTAATCATCCATATATGTTATTTTTATGTTTAACAGGATGGCTGCTACTACATCTACTTCTCTGGACGCCCAGCTCTCCTCAGAGGCCACACCTCTACAGGCTACTGAAAGCTTGCCGATTGTCATCCCACAACACGACGTCCAGTTCAAACAGAACAACGTCGTAGGACTGTTCGACATCCCGGAAGACAAAGATTACCTGCTGCCGGCCAAGGAATTCTTACTGAACAGCCCTCTGAAGACGGCGTTCACCCTCGACCCCAAGCCAAACAAGCCAATGCTGCAACAACTTTGGTCAACAGCCACTGTTGCCAAGGAGAAGAATGCAAAAGGTGTCCTGCGAGAGGTCATGAAGTTCCAAATCAAGGAAAACATCATTTCCTTTGGTTTTGGAACCCTCAGGAACGTGCTCAACTTCCCCAAGAAAAACGCTTCCCTCCTGTCCCCACCGCTGACGAGATCGTCGAGTTCCTGGACGCTATAGGCTACAGATGGCCTGTCAACAAGGAAGGCGTCCTGCTTCCAAAGACAGGTGCCACTGTCCATAAGTCAGGACTAAACGCTACGTTCTATTATATATGGAACCACGTTTGGCCTGTGCTTATCGGGCAAAACAGGGAGCACGGAGCAGTTCCCTACGGTCATTCAGCAGATGGTCTTCTCTGCGATAAAGAATCGCGAGTTCGACTATGCTCGCTCCATCTGGGACGACATGGTGAAGAAGGTCCGAAGCAAGAACCGGGTCGCCAACGTTGCCTTCACCAGGTTTTTTTCTCGGCCGTCCTGGAGCTCCATATGGGGGAAAACTACCCAAGGTCGGGAACTCCAACAACTACGCCCTCGGGCCTAGGTTCCTGGACCAGGTTGCTTATCATCCTGATGACGTCCCCCTCTCCCGACGTCCTGGTCGTTCCTGAACCTGCTCAGGATCAGGATCAGGAGGATGCTGAACCATCCACCTTTCCCACTGCAGGTACGTTTTCTCTCATCTCTTCCAAACCACATTCTTCTACTTCTATGCATGCTATGTCAGTAGCTAACCCCATACTGACTTCCCCAGCTGCAACCACATCTTCTGCGCTCCAGAAGCGCCCCCAACCATCCTCTGCTACTCCTCCACCTCCTCCAAAACGCGCCAAGGCTAGGGCGCAAAAGAAAAAGACACAGGCGGCTGGTAAGAAATATTACATTACCCTGCCCAGTTCTTTAATAAACCATCCCCTTTGTCTAAACATTCTTCCACTGCAGATACTTCTAACATCTGCCCCTGTTACACAAGAACCTGAGGTGGTTCAACTCGAACCCTCAGAATCTGGTGGGTATCATTCTGATACCCTCCAAGCCTCAGGTAAATATTTCTAAGCAATATATTACTGTTACTTCTTCTATGAAAGCTAATGAGTCTTCTAGTGCTCACTTAGCTACTCTGTCTACAGGTTCTTTAGGAGCAGGTTCTGAAGGGCATCTTCATCAGGATGACCCTTTCAACGATTTCGTTTCTCACAGATGCCGAGCATCAGCTGAACACAGCTGAACTCCGCAGGCAGTCCGCTGAAAGGAACCTGCATGAGGCACGCACTGCCCCCAGCAAAGGAGGAAGAGCATTCAGCACAAACTCCAGTCTTTACAAAAAGGAGCTTGTTGCTGCTAAAGCTGCTGCAGCCGCTGCTGAAAGCCCGCCGCCGCCAGTGCCCCTGCTTGCCGCCATCCGCCGCGACTCCCGCCGCCCACGGCCGTCACCCTCTCCTCCCTTGCTGGATAACATCCACTACAAGGTTTCTCAAGTTGCCTCCTCCTCCACCAACCTTCAGGCATCCAGTGATGACCTGAAGGCCACGGCTCCCCTGCGCTCTCCACAGAGATCCACAACAGCACCAACTCTCTCACCACCTTCCAATCAACGGTGGTTCAGAGGTTGGAATGCTCAGGAAGCTGCCATTCGCGCCATCCAGGAGCAGGTGCAAGGGCCTCTCCTCTGCTGTCAACGCCCCTCACCTCTGCTCCTGCGCCGCCTCCATCCTTCACCACGGCGGACAGGGAGGTGTTGCAGTCCCTGAATCATCATCATTCACCAGCGCAAAGTCCTCAGTGACATGGCCTCTCTCCTCCAAAGATGTATCAACAGCTGCCTTGGTGCAGGCACCTGCTAGGGGGGAGACAGCCCCGAGACCATTCAGCCTATTCCCCCTCCACAAACTGGAAACCAACTGAAGACGGGGGGAATAATGAAGACGACGATGATGATATGAAATGATGATGATGATATAGACGACATCTTCGTCGAGAAGTTTCCTGCCACTGCGCCCATTCCAGGGCTCGCACAACCTCAGGGGAGAACCCTGATGCCTCTGGTATGTCTCCACTACCATCCACCTCCCTCTACCTCTGATAATCAACCTAATCTTCTCTTCTTAAAAACCAAACCTAACCCCTGAAACCATCACCCTAGACTCCTCACCTGAAGACTCCCCTCCTAATAACCTTCAAATGGTTATCTACCAACCTCCTAAACTACCTTCTCCTGAACCAACTCCTGAACTCACCTATCAACCTGAACCTGAACCTAATACCCAAGCCGATCCTGAAACTCACGATGTCAACTTTGGCTCTGTCACTGGTGACATTATTCGCCTAATGGAGAATATCCCAATGAGCAGACCAGAGCTGAATTAGCTAAAATGACCTTCAGGATCACACCCCTTAACCAAGAAACCATTTCTAACCCGTCCTACAACCCGTTTCAACCAAGAACCTCTTCATCCAGAACCCCTGAAATCCGAGCCACCCCTGAAACCATATGCCTTTCATCAGATGATGAATTCATCTCTGATGACTTCTCAACTCCTGCTTCTTCACCCAATCACCTCCTCAAACTCTCCTAGATCTGAAGGTGAAAATTACCCTGACACTTCCTTTGCCATTGACAGGGATGGGCGCTTAGACGCCGTGATAGAGCGACTCGAGAGTACAAGAGTAAAAAATCCCTCTTCGTACCTCTTGTGATCCGAGTTCGCCTATCTCTCGCAGGAATACAACGAGGCTGTACAGGCTCAACTAGAGCACAATAAAAAGCAGAAGGAACTTTCCTCTCTGCTCAAGCCGCTCGAAGGCTTGCATCGGATTTTGTAGATGAAGATGCTGAAATAAGTTGCAGATCCTATCCTTGCACAGAAGCTGTTCTGAAGGTCTTCAACAACAATGCTGAAATACAGACTGGAGAAGTGAATGCGAGCTTGACTTGTGCAGAGATCGGTTACACCTCCGAAAGCATGGTGCTGCCATCTTAGGAATCCATCTTCGCCGATCCAGAGGCAAGAAAGGTAATCCTGGTAAAACCTGGATCACAGTCAAACGCTCTGGAGTAAAGGACGTAGAGCACACTCTGGGACAAGTTAGATCGCTACAACTTGTCAGAGTGGAACGAGATCAGATCCTACTTCCCAAAGCCAACAAGAACTATCGGGCTGAAGTAGAAGAAGTCATTGAAGGACTTATTGCTCGCATCAGAAGGACAACCGAAATACCTGATGACCTGCTCATCACTCTACCACTCCTATCTCACAGCCTGTTCGAAGATCTGCAGGCACCTCTACAAGAAGACCAACTCCCTGTCTTCCCAGAATGGTTGTTAAACCTCTGGACCTCTCGATGCTTGATCTTTCATTCCCTCCTGGAATCCTCTCATCTGAAGGACAAGTAATCAGAGAACCTGTTCATGGCATTTGTGTTAGCAAAACTCAATCTTACGCTTTCAGCGCTTCAGTGAGCTACACATAGCGCCATAATGAACTCTTTTTGACGTTCTCTTCACTGCACAACAAGATAAGAAAAATCCAGACAACAAAGAGATTATTCGCACTGTCAGAGCTATACTTGATCACAGACTTGCCTTCAGCGACACTCCTGTTCCTGTTTGCGTCAAACTGAATACATTAGCGAAGAATCTGATAGTTAGATATCTTGTAAATTTTTCTTTCAGTACTCTTGTCATGTATTCTTGTATTTTCCTTACTCTTGTAAAATTTAAATGAGATTAATGAGAAGCAATTCAGTGCATTGTACTTCATTTCCAATATTGTACTGAAAAAGATCCCTCAAAACAGTAAATGGGACATGTACCTTTATGAGTTCAATTCCTACTGTTTAGTTCTAGACTTAGAATTATTTCTAACTTTTCTAGATTAAGACAATTACTCTGTTGTCTATCATTATCATTTTAGGGGGAGATTGTTGATCCAGCTCTCCTAAGACCTGATGAAATGATAATGACCTGAATCTTTACTTAGTGAATAGGTTTTTACTTCTGTTATAGCTTGAGGAATTATCACTGAGTCTGTTCAGTGTTTTTCCATGTTACTTGCTGGGACCTAATTTTTAAATTTAGGATTTAGGATCAAGACTAACGGTTTTGTTCTGCCCGTCTAATGTCCTGTCCACTGAAGTGAAGACCTCCTTCTGAAGGGCATTAAGAAATACAAAAAAGAACCCCTCGCGACGTCGAAAAAATAGCTGATGAAGGAAAAGCATGCTCGTGACTGAAAACGGAACCAGGATAGCGTCTGTTCACAAACGTATTACCATCCCGGAAGATTTTATCAGGATCACGTGACCCTAACTCCCTAGTTTCAGGACTCTAGTCACTGATCATATCCTCCTGAGGGTTAGAACAATGTCTTTGTCAATGCACAAAAGGATAACCCCTTTTTGACACAATAGTAAATATGGGCAGTTACTTTTCTGTTCCCCCGTACTTATCAGACCAAAAGGCAATTTTACAAACATCCTCTTTTGCACACCTGCTAAATATTTTTTATAGTAAATATAAAAGCCCCCTCACATTGTGACATCACAATAGTGGCTGCAGCATTTAATGCATGGGGGTATAAATAGGACGTGAAGAGATGTTCTCCATCTTCTTTTTTATCCTAAAATACTCAAGCCTTTCTCTCTTATTCCCTCTTCTCTTTCTTTATTCTCTTCTCATTAGTGCATATGTAAAGAAACCTTAATTGTTTAGTTTAGACTATTGGTCTTTTCTATTTTCCGCAACATCCTGTAAATTCTTTATTGTTTTTAAAACAGAATTTAAAAGTGAAAAATTGTGTGTTATTTTTTCCCAACCCCCCCTTTATAATCCCAAACCTATCCTTTCTTGAAGGTCCCTACTTGGGACCAAAACAAATAGGTTTTTTCCTTTGCCTTCTGTTTTTGGTCAATCTTCTTCTAGGTTTGGGATTTTTGAGAAAAAATTTTGTTCCTGTACTGAAGGCCCACCGGCCTGAACTTTTTTATTCTTAGGCTTGGATTCTTGGTCTTTGAAGGTGACACAGTTTTGGAGTTTTCCTTGACTATTTTTTTTTGCTCTTAGGAGACCTACTGTAGTGTTTAGAGGAAGAGAAGGGTTTTTTCAGGGGCAATTAGGATCAGGGATAAAGGGAAACAAACTTCCAAATTTAAGCATGGAACATCAGGTCTAGGACATCCACGAGTGAACCCAAAGGGCCCTTTTTGTTTTTGACATTTCTCCCTAAGCTAATATTTCATCAACTTTTTTAAGGCTCACTCCATCCTTTGTGGTGACTTTTTCAGCATTAAGTTCAGCCAAGCTCTTTCTTTAGCAGCAAGAGCCTTTTCTTTTCAATACAGAGATTTTTGATTTACAGAGACCTGATCTTATAGTTTTTCTTTCAGAAGAAGCCTCTTTATCTTTTCCTGACACTCTTTTAAGTTGATCCAGAAGATCAATGTTCATTTTCTCAGCAGAGGTCTTACCATTCAGGGCTTTTAAAGATCAAGAGTTACTAATCCAGTTGAGTTAAACTTTCAAGAGGGACAACAGGAGTAGGTACCTGATTGTAGATTCATCGCAGTGGTTGAAGCTTCAGGAGCTTGTGTAATCCTCTTAAGGGACCTCTTCTATCTTACCATAAAGAGTTAAGTTAGGTTCCTCAAAAGGCCATCAGTCCCCACTTGAGTGTCTTCAGATGACTCGGTAGAAGAGACATCATCCCAATCGAGTCTTCTGTGATAAGACCTTAACCTTTGCGGAGAATTAATTTCTTGTACTTTTCTTTCAGCCGCCTGTATTTGGGATTTTTCCCAGGGGGAAATTTTTGGGAGAAAAGGAGAAACTGATTTTTCTTGTACATGTAATCATTAGCAAAGTGTCCTTTGCCCTGACAATTGTACAGGTAGCAGTAGCCTTTTAACAATTTTGTTTTAGGCTTGTCATTAAGGGTAAGAGGTTTCCTTTTTGGAGTTTCCCTTTTTGGCAAACTTTTTAAAGGAAAAGAGTTAGTAAAGCAAGGTTCATTAAAAAACAGGATCTGATTTCCAAAATGTCAGAATCAGAAAGATTCTAATTTAGTGATAGTAACTGAAGAATAAGGAGTAGCGACAGGAGGAACTGAATCAAAAACCAAGAAGAGAAGTGCTCTTGGAATCTTTAGTATCTCTTATGAATTCTTTTTCTGTTTCTTCTATTGCTCACGGTTCGAAGAAATACCGTACAACTCACTTAAGTGAGGTCTTTATGTCTTTGGCATGTTAACAGGTGGTGTAGATTTCCCATTGTTCAGGAAGAGCTTCCCTGAACTTGGTAACCACCTAGTTAAGTAGACAGTACCGAAGTCTTTTAGGTCGTCAGGAGACATTGAATTTGATGATTTGGGAAAGAGTTCATCCTTCTGATGAATGAAGCTTTCGTATGGCGAACCAAGAAGATCTTTTTGATTTCCATGGGGGATGCAGTTTTCCTTTGTATTGAACACAAGAGTGTTCCAAATTTCTTTAGCAGAACGAAGTGACGACAGAGAGGAATATGTCATCAGGAGTGACATGGCAATGAGAACCTAGCCTTTGTCAAATTGACAAGGCGTCTGTCTTATCATTCCAATCATCACTGGCTTCCCAGTTCCCTTGGGGGTTAGTGGTTGGTCCCCTTGGCAAGCAGAACAACATGGACATTTGTGTAGGCACTTGGCCATGTTTCAAGAATATGGAAATTTTTGGGGATCAAACCAATAAAAAAGTTCCATCCTGGTTTTCCAAAAGCAAAGTTGTTTTTTGTTAAACCTTGGAGGTTTTCCAGAAGAGCCGGTATCAAAGTAGTTATCCATTTGCTTGAAAGCCTGGATTAGAAGAGAGGATCACAATATTTTTCTAATAAGAAGAAGCTTGAATCTGCTCTGATACCCACTTGTTGGTCCCAAGGGGGGACCTTTTAAGTAAATAGGGATGGGATTATAGAAGGGGGGGTGAATATATCACACCAAATTTCACTTTTAAAATTCTATGTTGTATTAACACTTTGAATTTAAAAGATTGTTTGCGGAAATAGGAAAGACTAAAGTTAAATAAACAAAACCCCAAGTTTCCCTTTATATGCACTAGAGTGAGAAGACAGAAAAGATAAGAAATGAGGGGTAAAGAAAAAATGATTTGGTAAAGATAGGTGAAGAAGAGGTATGGAGAACATCTCTTCCTTTCCCATTTATACCCAATCATTAAATGCATGCAGAATCACTTTTGTGTGCTTTTTCACACTCTAATTGTCCTTTGTAAATATTTACTATAAATAATAACTTTTGCATGGTGTACAAAAGAGAGCTTATATAAATTTCCTTGAGGTCTGATAAGTACGGGGGGAACAGAAAAGTGAAGTCCTTATGTACTTTTTGTGTCACTAAAGGGTATAACCTTTTTGTGCATTAATAAAGACTTACCTAATCCTTCAGGATCAGGATATGATCATGAGGAATGCCCTGATACTGATTTGATCAGGGTCACTGTTCCTATGGTCTTCGGAGTCAAAACGAAATTGAGCACCTGCTATCACTGAGTTCCGTCTATCACGGCACGTGTTCCTGTATCAGCTAATTTTTTCAACTTCCGCTGATGGTTTCTTGGTATGTCTTAATGTCTTAGGAGGCTTCATTTTGTTGGTCGGATCAGTAGATTCAAACAGACCCTCTCCTGTCCTGATCCGGATAATTATAAATACAAGTTACAACATAATTAACATGGAAATAACACTGAACAATCTCATGAAAAATTCCTCAAGCTATAACAGAACAAAACCTATTCACTAAGTAAAGTAACAGTCATTTCATTCATCGGTCTTAGAGATTGGATCAACAGATCAAAGTTTTGTTGATACATAGATTGGAATTTTTGTTTTTTGTTTTATTTTATTTAGATCGACTATCGGGTAAAAAATGCAAAAAATTTCACCAGGGAAAAATGGTCTTTTAAAATCATCATGTTCTGTCCGTCCTTCCATGTCATGTCTTACCAAACGTTGAATGGTTGTTCTATCCTGTCTTCTTCTACCTTGTCATGTCTTGTCCTGTTGCATACCAAACGCACCCTTAAAAAAGGCTCTACCAAACGCCCCCCCCCCCCCCAAAACAAAAAATGGTGGAGGTCCAACACAAGCTTGGTGCGAAATTCTTTTAAAGAGGGAAGGAAGACATTTTGAAAATATATGCTAATTGATGAGGAGTGGAAAAAATTTAGGTGCAGTTTTTTTTTTTTTTTTTTTTTTGTAAAATCATAAATTAATAACACTTATTACGTATTCGATCAAACCTCCGAAATTTTGGTTATTCTGTTGGAAACTCAACTACTCAACTAAAAAAATCTTTTTCCCAGTTTTTATGTGAATAATTTAAAAATGAAAACAGTTCAAAGACGATGAAATTTAGTGAATGCCTCATGGAGGGCACTTGGAATTAAAATGAAAATATATATATTCAACTCATTACACTTCCTTCCTAAAAAAAAGAAAAAGGGGGGGAAATTGCGATATGATTTGAGAGACAAGATATTAGAAAATTTCGAATTTCTTGTCTTACTCAAGTCCTGGAATTCAAACCGAATGGTATGGATAGGGTTGTGGAAGGAAAGAATGGGGAATTTTCAGTCAAGAAAAGCCAAAACCCTTATCCAACAAAGGTTAATTCGCCTTCTTGTCATGTATCCCTAGGTTCATATATTTGGAATTCGTCTCTTCCTATAAAATAATTATTCATGCCAGATTTCAAATAATGTCTTTTCCCTTAAAGGTAAATATGGCCAACAAAAGGAGTCAATGTTGATACTCTAACTTGATAATTGTAATCAAATGGCAAAAGATAAGCCAGTGTTTCTTTACGTGTTCGCTTCAAGCTGTTTGGGCGTAAAGTTTGGGCCTTGGTTGCCAAAATTTCAAATCAAGCTTTCAATCCTTTGGCCTTTTTCTTGATTTTTGAAAATAAAACATCAAAAAATTTTTAGCAACTAATTATCTTTATTTGCGCTGTTTTCCCATGGGGGATTTGGGATCTAAA